>WTSP01000419.1:0-28047 GCA_025331215.1 Actenoides lindsayi
AAAGAAAAGAAAAGAAAAGAAAAGAAAAGAAAAGAAAAGAAAAGAAAAGAAAAGAAAAGAAAAGAAGAAAAGAAAAGAACACAAAGAAGCTTCAGTTCTTATCATTGGCTGATAAAATTGTCCAAAAAATTCTTAGGTAAAAAGGTATAAATGTTATATTTTTTTGTAGATATGTGAATACTTAGGGCATAGGATTGAAATTTCACACCTATGTCTTTCTGTACTACCACCTTCCTTTTGTTTACTGGATGGGTCACTTCATGTATTGTTCCCACCAGTGTGGTTTAGGTGTAATGCATATAACTCTGGAAATGCTGGATAGTGTTACCACACTATTCATCTTCACACAAAGTTAGGGAAGTGGAAAAGTACTTATAGATACGTGACATTCTGAATAAATGCAAATATAAAAAGAAATAAAGGATTGACCTAAACATCTTAAATTGAAAGTAATGGGTTTATCCAGCACTGTTTGAGCTCTTCTAGGTGCAGATGTGTTGTATTTGCACAATTGTCTTTGTAGGATTAAATGAACAAATAAAAGTCCCTATATATGTATACAAACTCCAGAAGCAGGATTCTAAGAATAAAAACTAATTTTGCTCAAAATCCTGTTCTGCAAATTTGCCAACTCTAGAGATTTCACACCTTCCAGAAACAAATTGTATGGGGACAAGATCAAAATATCTAAGCCAATTCTAGTGATGATATCTGATTGTCACTAGCTTCTTTCAAGTTAAAATGACAAGAGCTGTTAAATTGAGCACGAGAATGAATGAAATGAAGAGTGAGGGACAGAGCATAAGCAGTCGATTGCCTTTTTAGAAACCTTAAAATTGCTTGATCTGACACTTGAGTATTTTCTCATTACTGTCTTTTGTGATCAATGTTCTCCTTGTAACTACTGAAAGTGTGTTGTTTTTTCAGCTGCTGTTTCTTTGATTCATTTCTGAACTCTGTGGAGATGCTTTGACTCCCTCATTGTGAAGAATAGCTGTTTGGAGTCTGTGGTCTGGTCTCCTGTCAATGCTTTGAGGATAGGATAACAGGTACCAGCTTTAAACTGAAAGAGGATAGATTTAGATTAGATGTAAGGAAGAAGTTCTTCACTGGGGAAGTGGTGCCCCATCCCTGAAAGTGTTCAAGGCTCATTTGGATGGGGCTTTGAGCAAGCTGGTCTAGTGGAAGATGTCCCTTCCTAAGGCAGGGGGATTGGAACTAGGTGATCGTTAAGGTGTCTTTCAACCCAAACCTTTCTATTATTCTATGATTCTATGATTGGGACTATAGGTGCTGCCTGTGTATGTCCACATGTCAGTGGGAAGAGGACCCATAGCACCAAGTTGTTGAACAGGTAAGAGGATTATAGCTAAATAGTTCCTAGTTGATATGAGTATAATGCTCTTTTTCTTGTTTTTGTTTTGTTTTTTGTCTTGGGTTGCTTACTGAAAGCAAGAATAGAGCACTTGACAGGCACAAAATAGCCTGATCTATAGCTCTCTTGACACTTTCTGTAGTTTTCTAGGGATGGACCAAAACCACTGTTTATTTCCTCAGGAAGCATCATGCTTTTTGTCTGCGTGATCTGGTTAGCTGGTGGGGTTTTTCAATTTACATTTGGGAGACCTTGTAGACCCTACATTTGAATGCTCGACCAGAAAGACATTCTAAATGGGTGGCTGCATTAATCTTAACCATTAATTTCAACCATAAATATCAAAAAGTATCCATACCTATAACACATGCAGTGTGGAACTATACAGAGCATTCCTTCCGTTATCAGCAGTGGATTTGGCCCTTGTTTTACAAGGCATTTTATTAAAACAAAACCAGACTTTTAAGAGATACATGTACACACACATTTCTCTCTCAGAAGTTAATCTCACTGCAATAATCCATTATGCATAAAGATAACACGTCTGCAGTTTTAATCTTACAAGTGTTTAGACTCATGGCTGGTAGTCAGAACCTAAGCATCTTATGAACAGTAGCAAATAGGAATTAATGAGATTTATTAGGTTTCTGCATATGACACATGGGCTTCCATTATCTATTTATGTCTAAATCCACCCTTAAAATAATAAACTTAAAAATCTGTGGCTACTCAGATGTATAAAACTTACATGATCTTAAAATGAAAACATTTGAAAAATACATGCAACCTGAGAGAAAGATGTGACATTTCCCTAAAAGACAAACCAGCCATGACATTTTTCGTTGTTATTATTTGTATGTTGTATTTCCTCCCCCATTTAATTCATCCCATAAGACACCACAGAAGCTGCCTTAGAGGCAAGCCAATGGGAAAGGCAGAGTTTAAGCTAACCTCCAATTTAATTCCTATCCTTAGTTATGAATCAGTGAACAGGCACCACATGGTGCTTTGCCTTATAATTTTTGCCGTCTTGGTTGAATTTCCCCCTTTGTAATAACTGCTTTTAGCACCAAGAACACCGAGTTCCAGGAAAGAGTCTCACTGAGAAACAGTCCCCAGCTGGGACATGAACTTGTGGCACTGAAGTGCAAGGGAAGAAGTGCATTGAAGTAGTGACATAACTTTCTCTCACTAAAATAAGAGCTGAAACTCATCTGTAATTATGTCAATGCTGGCTGACTCCCTTGTTTTGCTCTCAAAGGAAGCGGATGTTGTACCCTATCTTGAGAAATGAAAGGCCTTTCACTTACACATGAAAAACTACCCTCCTCTGGAGCTCACCAGGTCAGACTGTGGTGCTGTGTACACACAGTGCACCAAGGGGCTTGGGTGGCTGCCTGCATGCTGCACTCTCATGGGCCTCCAGCACCCTGGCTGCTGCTGTTTAGAAAAAGGCTTCACAGCCACCTCTGATTCCCTTTTGACTTTTAGAGGTTTTTTCATTATGATTGTCTGAAATATGGCATTTCACTGAGTGTCCAATCCGAAAGCTGCCAATGGACCTGAGAGCCAGAAGGTGCAGGCTAGTTGAGGCACTGCAAGGCTTATCACAGAAAAACAAGAGTTCTTTTTCTCTGAGGCCTCTTTTAAAAAACAGTTATTCTGTGCATTTATGTGTAGAGATTGGTGTTAACAGGCTGTCTTGCTGACCTGATAAAATAAAAACAAGCTCCAGATAACTCTTCCCTGGCTAACGAGAGCTAAATTAGGCCAATAATGTGAAATGCAGAGGGAATTTGCTCTGTAACACTTTACTCACTTACTTCCACTGTATGTGCCTGAGTTATCTAAGAAAACTGAAGACAGCCACCAAAACAATATTCAGTTCTCCTTTTTAAGGTTAAATTGTTAGTATTATGATATTAATTCCATATAAATGTACCTCCATTTCTTCTCCAGAGCACAAATGCAAAACTATCTTCAAAATCATAAAACTTAAAAAAAGGAAAATAACTTTATTTTCTGAAATTATTTGTAGAGGTCTTTTATCAAGTTTGTTTTCCAGTCATTTTATTTTCTTCCCTTCTGTTGATCTTTTCTCACAATTTCTTCCAAGGAAATATATTTTCCCTTTTTATTATCATGGTATTTTTAAAATAATTTATTAAACATTTGTCTTCTGTCAGTGTGATAGAGGATTTGTATCCCAAAATAGTGGAAGGACAAAATGAATAGATAAAGCAGTGCAAAATAAAAACAGACAGACTGAAATATTTGTCACAAAGGCAACATTTGCCCACACAGAGTTACCACTGTATGAAAACTGAGACACTGACGTTATTTCATATTCTAATTTTAAAATCCCCATGCAGAAATTACAGGTAGGGGCAGAAATACGTAGTATCTTTGGCCACATTTTCCTTTCCAGAGAAAACATTTTTGTTCAGAAGCATTTTATGACCTTTTAAAAAAGTGTTCCAGAATTACTTTGATTTGCTGTATGGCTTTGACATTTGTGCAGGCAGCAGTCCTACAGTTTGCTGCATTCCAATTTGGGAATGAATCCTTTCAAAGCGAAAGAGCTGCACTTCAGTTCACAGTTTCCCACGGCGACCATGGTCAGTTAAGGCCAGATACATAAAGCTATTCAAAGATCTAAGGAGGCAGATGAGTGACTCAGATGCCCAGCTTTTAGTACTTAATGCCTTCTTTTGTGTGCAATTACCTGAATGTTTCCATTCTAATTGTCATGTTTATTTGCATCAATATGGGAAGTCTTGTAATATCACATGTCCAAGATCAACTTGGATATCATACAATGGCAATTAGCATCTTAAGCTCCTTAAAAATATGTCAATATTAAGCCGAGTTGCTCGACGTGAAAGTAGAAGTTTGTACTCAAGGAGTGTGCCTCACATGGCTCCTCAGTGCCTGTCAGATAAGCCTTGTTCTCACTGTTCGAAATGGACATTTTGAATTTGGGAGAAACTTCCTGCTAGGGTTTGAAGGTTCATTTCCAGTCTTGCATTTATGGAAATCAGAACAGATTGTCATGTTAGGAGAAACAAAGCAGTAAAGAAAAATCCTAAAAATTGTTCAGGGAAGCAATCATTTAAGACCAAATGGTGCCTTATGTTCAATGAGTGCTGCAAGTCCAAATCTGAATGTTTTTCAGAGGCACAAGTGTACCCAGCAAACAGCCTCCCCTATCCATAAGCTTCCATATGGTCTTAATTTTTAAAATATTCTTAATTCCATCAACTTCTATCCAAAACAGATTTCAAATACTGGATACAGTATTAGGCTTACTTTAATGACAAAAAAAAAGTGGGGTTTTTAAGTGTTGATTTTGTGCTTTAAGCTAGAAGCTGTCTATTTCCTGATTGTTACTGTTAAAAGTATCTTTCTATAGAATAAATAGTGATACCTATGCCATAAGGTAAATGTTTCCTAAAAGAAATTGCCCCAAAATGATGGTGTTACTGAAATCTTCTGGCTTTTTAAAAAATAGTTTAACATTAATAGCTTATGTGATTACAGAAAGCCTTGAGCTAACAAAAATTTGGGAGACAAGGTGGCTTGGAAAAAGAAGCTTAATCTAAAACATTTAAAACTAGACATGAACTATTAGGTTTGTGTTCAGGCAATCTTTCTTGTGTTCTACAATCTACAAAAAGAACCTGCATTTCAATATCTCATACCAACAGAATTATTTTCTAGAATAGTGGTCATATGCTGCAATTATTTTTAAGATCTCTTCTGATTTCATAATACTTTACTTCTAACAGTCCACTATAAGTAGCTGGAAACTACTTAAAGTGGTATGTTTTGCCATTACTGATGTCTACAAAATGTTTTCTCTATTTATCTCCTTACAATAGGTGGATCTCAGATAAGTAATGAATAATAACATCAGAATCACTATAGTTACCACACTCCATATATGGATCTAATGATACTAGTTTAAATAAATAAACAAATAATATCTGTATTGAGAATTTTTCTATTATCACCTTATTTGCTCTGCCTTCACTGTGTAAGTAAACTACAGAAATGTTTTACAAATATTACGCTTTAGAAAGCTCTTAACTTATATTAAATAGATGAGGTAAAAATCACATGTTGCTTAAAGAAATCCTGATTGTCCCGTGGCCACGTTTTTTCAGCTAAATGAAGGTTAATCTGAAAAATTTCAGAAAAACATTTTCAGATTTCAGTGGTGATTGTAGTAATTTCTTTTATTAAATACATGAAGAAATTTAATTTGAGCAAGGGCTATTTAAATGCAGACTGTCTTTTGGCATCAGCAGACAGGACAGAACTGTCCTAATGTGGTTTCACTTCCAAATTTCATGTATTACAGAATTATAGAGTAAGCTGTGGTCTCGAAAGTGGATCTGCTGGTTGATTCCCCCAGCTCCAACTGAAATTCTTCATGAGGTGAAAATCACAGCCATCCAGCCACCACTGAGACCATGATGTTAATGTAGTAGGATTAAGGTTATAAAAGCCTTCTAGACTGCCATAAGTAAGGGTACATGAATCTTCCATGGCCTAAAGAATCATAGAGATAAAATATTTGGGGTTTTTTTTACATAATAATTTTAAAAAGAGTTACATAGACAATTTTGTAACTGTTTACAGATTTTGCTTTTAACTAGCTCAACATTAGCAATGCATTTAATTGCTAATGAATTTCTTGAATGCATAATGACATATATTTTTTTAGTGAAAATTATTTTGCACAGAAGTAATTGGCTTAGTTCTACACAGGATTCATTCACCACAGATGTCTAGTATTAGTTGTGCTTTGTCTTCATAGAATCATAGAATCAGAATGTCTAGGGCTGGAAGGGACCTCCAAAGGTTATCCAGTCCAGTCCCCCTGCAGTGAGCAGGGATACCCTCAATTAGACCAGGCTGCTCACAGCCTTGTCCAACCTCACCTTGAATATCTCCAGGGATGGGGCCTCAACCACCTCCCTGGGCAACCTGTTCCATTGTTCCATTGGTAAAGAACTTGTTTCTAACATCCAATCTAAATCTATTCTTCTCCAGTTTCAAACCATCACCCCTCCATCCTGTCACTGCAGGCCTTTGTAAACAGGCCCTTTCCCACCTTCTTGTAGACCCCCTTCAGGTACTGGAAGGTCACTATTAGGTCTCCCCAGACCTGAGCACCCCCAGCTCCCTCAGCCTGTCTTCAGAGGAGAGGGGTTCGAGCCCCCTGATCATTTTCATGGTCATCCACTGGACCTGCTCCATCAGGTCCATGTCCCTCCTGTACTGAGGGCTCCAGAACTGGACACAGTGCCCCAGGTGAAGTCTCACCAGAGAAGAGCAAAGTGGCAGAATCCCTTCTCTCGATCTTCTGGCCACGCTTCTTTTGATGCAGCCCAGGATACGACTGGCCTTTTGCATTCTGAATTCTTCTGGCCACATTTGCATCATGGGGCCGTTAGAAAGGAGCAGCGAGAAAGATGACAAGATGTGATATTTATGATCTTCACTTACGGTCTGGCAAAAAAGGCATGTATTTATTTTTCTGTGCTGCGCAGACAAAGCCGTTGTTTACCCTGCAGCAGCTCCTTCAATTTTTGCTCTCTTTTCTGTGCCCTGCTATTGCTAACAAAATGAAGCAGCTCTAGTAGAGCTGCCAAGAATCTCTCTTATCCCTCTCAAACCGGCGAGGTGTGTTTCAAATGCAATTGGCTTCTTCTGTTAGGAAACTCAGAGCAGCAAATCATTTGAAGCTTTCATTTCATGGAATCATAGAATGGATGGGGTTGGAAGGGACCTCTGGAGATCATCGAGTCCAATCCCCCTGCCAGAGCAGGGGCACCCAGGGCAGCCCACACAGGAACAGAGCCAGGTGGGGCTTGAAAGTCTCCAGAGCAGGAGACTCCACAACCTCTCTGGGCAGCCTGGGCCAGGCTCTGTCACCCTCACAGTGAGGAAGTTTTACCTTGTGTTGAGGTGGAACTTCCTGTATTTCACCTTGCTACCATTGCCTCTCGTCCTATCACAGGGTACCACTGATAAGAGACTGGCCCCTTCTACTTGACACCCAAGATGGACCCCATGGATCTAAGCATCTGCCTTCCTGAATCTGGACCAGTCTATAACTTAGCTTTAGGCACAGGACAACTCCAAATGATGGCAACAGACACAATTTTCCCAAGAGAACCAGGGGGTTTGATACTGTGAAGGGGGCTTGGGGCTCTGACTGCTGGAAGCAGGTACTCACTGTCGCCTCAGAGGCAGGGTTCCTGGGGTGTCTCACACTGTGGAATCAAAGCTCTGGGGCCTCATGCTGCTGCCTGAGGAGGGTTTTGACCAACATGCTCATAACTGAACATGTTTCAGTACACTGAATCCGGGGCTGGGCTTCATTGTACAAGACTGTCTCAGTGGCTGAAATCCATACGTTGGGGACCATCACCATCAGCTCTCTCTGCAGACACGGGGCAGAGGAATGTGCCCGCAGAACGGTGCTGCACTGTCTCTGCATACAAGGAGGTCCCCAGGAATCGTATGCTCCTGCTAGAGGTAGATTTGCAAGTATCCCTGTCTGGTGATTGTCTACCTTGACATCCTTGCATAGTGTGGATGGTACAATTAAAGATCAGGGACAGGCATGATATCTGTAACACCATGAAAGGCAGGCAGGCAGGGAGCTGGGGATGATTATTCACCATTTCATGCAATCCAACCTTTAGAGACAGCAGGTTTGAAGCAATAAAAGGCTGCACTTTTTGACAATACACTAAATTGCTCCCTGTTCCTGGCTGTTGTTGAGATCAGAAGTATCAGTGGGATCCAGAGAGGACTAGACAGGTCTGTTGATGTCTAAGAAATAAGATGATTCAGGTGCAAACTCTAGTTTCAAGTAAATGTTTTGCTGGGTGCTAGAAAGATATACCAAGGGAGGATTCCCATTTAAAAGTCCTTTTTCTCAATGATCACTAACAGCAAATGTTGAAGACATTGTACAGAGCTGAACTTCCTATTTCTAATCCCATGTGACATTCCTTAGATTCTTAGCTGCAATGGACTTCTGGGAATAAGTAGGATGATCCTTTTCTCCCGTGTTCAAGGTAAGGTCTTCCTTGGACACTGATGATTACTTAGCCCAAAATTCCATTCCAAAGGTGCATAGCACCTTTAAAACACATTTCTAGTGATAGTTCATGGATTGCAAACCACAGTAATAGAATCCATAAGTTAATAATCACCAGTTGAAAATGAATGTATAGTTAACCTGGAGCGGCTCCCTTTGTAAAGAAGGACTAAAGGGATGCGGAAAAGGCTTTGTATCTGTTCCAGCTAGTGGGACTCTGCACAGCCCGGGAAGGGGCACTGTCCCAGGATGCTTGGTGAGCTGAAAACTACAGAGATAAACAAATCACTTTGCTACCCCACCAGCATTCTCCTAGGCTCTTGGTAAACCATTAACACAGAAGAAAGTTTTTCTGCTTCTTCAGAGCAAATCACCAAAGCTCTTTAAAATGCTGAATGACTACACGGATATGTGTTCTATAGACATAAGTGGGATTTATACTGCTGTATAAGAAGTGAACACTGAAATCTGGTTGATTTTTAATTAATTCATCTTTTGCTTTCTTTTTTTCTTTTCTTTTTGTTTTTAAGATTCTAATAGTAACACCTAAAATGTGTTGTGTGCCAAGAAACAAATTGCTGGCTTATCACTGGCGTGTATGTTTGACCCAAGAGAGGACTAGGATGACTCCAATATCAGTGAAATCTGCTATTTCTCTTTGAGAAATCGTAGTTTACCCTCTCCATGTGAGCTAGTTTAAAGCCCATGCAGGCACAAAACAGTCTTAGCAATACAGTAGCATTAAGGAAATGGTGCTACAGCTTTTGCTTGTACAAACTTCCTACATTACCTAAAAATAACTAAGTAGCTCATTTGGGAAACATTACGCAAGAGGTGCCGGCACAAGTGCATCATGTGCATAATATGTTTCCTGTGTGTTCTTCTATCTCTTCCTGAAAATGTAGCCTCCCTGGGACCAATTTTGAAGGATTTTCAGGGTTTCTTTTTTTGCCTTTGCTAAGATATGTAAAAACCTGCCAGTTCCCATGCTGCAGAATGATGTGATGTCTATGTGATACTCAGCAGCAGAAAATAGAGGGTTGTGTTCCTTTACTCCACCAACAGCTATTCCCCCTGGGGCTGTACCGTGATCAAACCAAGGTGGGTTAGCAACAGTGTGGAAAATAAAGCCCATTCTTCCCACCCATTGGCTCTGATAGGGCAACATATCAGCGTGTGTCTGGCTGGAAAAGGAACCCATCTGGTAGGTGATACTAAAAGTCAAAGAGTTGCTCATTTGGATCAGACAGTTTCCCTTCCCTTTTTTAATGATTCCAGATGCGTTACAGAGAGTCGGGCTGGATAACACCCCATAATTGCTTCTCTAAATGGGAGGGCTTACTGAGGGTTAGCCAGTCCTAACTGCACACTCCCAGACTTCTTGGTGTTTGAAGACTTCACAACTCCTTCAAACCCAGCAGCACTTTCCTTCAGCTCTTCAGTCACAGGTTCAGGGAGTGTCAGTGACTTTGCTCAGGTGTAAGGGCCCAAGAGAATCCTCTTTTAGTTTTGTTCTCTAGGACATATCATAGAATCATAGAACAATTTTGTCTGGAAGAGACCTTCAAGATCATCAAGTCCAACCTTACTCTCAGCCACATCAAAAACCACTAAACCCTGTCCCTAAGCACAACATCTACCCAGCTCTTAAACACCTCCAGGGATGGTGACTCCACCGCCTCCCTGGGGAGCCCATTCCAGTGCCTGACAACCCTTTCTGGAAAGAAATGCTTCCTAATATCCAACCTGAACCTCCCCTGGGTCAGCTTCGGGCCACTGCCTCTTGTTCTGTCCCTTGTCACTAGGGAGAACAGACCAACTCCCGCCTTGCTACAACTTCCCTTCAGGTAGTTGGAGAAAGCAAGAAGTAAAAGAGATAAAACTAAGTAGGTGGCTTGATCCTGCAGTCTTTACTTTTGCAAAAGTGTTTTTGTAATCAAGGAAATAAAAACAGAGGGAAGACACAGCATCAAAACATCCTGGGTTTTAGGGACTGGGAGAAAAGCAAGTGAGCAAAACAAGGTAACAAACAGGAAAGGAAAACGAGCTCCACAGTCCTGTAAAGCTGAGTGTAAACATCTCCTTTTTGTAAGAATTTTTAATCTGTATTTGTGATGTGCCTTTACAGCTCCCCCTTGCCAGGGTCTATACAGGGAAAACTGGGAAGGTGAGCTGAGATCAACCCCTCCTTCACTGGATATTGGAGAACAGGCTTGCACTCAGCATCGGGGAATTTTGCATTTTACATGAGCACTGGACTTATGGCCTGCCAATATGTGAAAATCTGCCTCCTTTCCACACCTGCCCCTACACCATGAAGCTTTCATCTTTAAACTTCATTATTCATCTGTCTATAAAGAAAAGAGACTGCTTACTTAAATTGTCTTCATCCTCCATGGTGGTTGTGCCAGGACTCAGGTACTTGAAGGGCGCTATGAAGGTTGACAGTATGCTCACTTTTTCTAGAAGAAAACAGAAGAAAAAACACATATAAAACCAGTATTTTGTCAGTGCATTCTGATCTACTCCACACCTTTTCTCAGGTGAAAACATCTCATCAAGCCTGCTTCTTTTTTTTTCTCTTTCTGACTTTACAGTCCCACCAAAATTCACAGAACTGCAACGCATCTATTACAGCTGGCACGAGCAACTGCAGCGGCACGATCCCCCTGGGTTGTGTCCATGTAGTGCTCCCTGGCCACGCTTCCCAGCAACGGTGCCCAAGCACTGCAGAGCTGGGAATGCTGGAAGCTTGAGCTGATCCAGCTGGGAATGGGGAAGGAGGGTGAGAGCTGAGGGGGTCAGCCCTAGGAGAAAGGGGATGAGAACTGCTCTAATGGATGAGACCACCAGCTCACCTCCTCGTCTCCTCTACCCGACAGAAGCTGAACCAGAAGTCTTAGAGAAAACTCAAGGGTTGATGGCACAAGAGACTAAATATACTTCTAATTGTTCTAGAAATTGTTGATTTGACTTTTGGAAAACCTTTATGATGTGCACAGGAGGCTGTTATCCAAACAATGAGAATCCTATTTGCAGTCCTTCTTATTCACCTTCATATTAAGTGTAGCTCCTTCTACCTGCAGTTTCTGTTTCCCTGCAGATGGTAGATGGCTCTTCCAGAGCCTCCATCAGCCTCTGCCTTTGATGCCAGGACAGATTCAGCAAAAAGAAACCTGATACTGATTTATAGTAGCTCAAAATTTGGCTCAGGATTTATCTACAGGGAAAAGCTGCTGTTAACACAAACACTAGAAACGGGGATATATTGAAGATACCTGTTTTATTTAGTTAACTAATTTATTTAGTTTATTGTTCAGTTTGTTTAGGCCGAATCCTGCTGACAAATAACGGGTACTTTGCTGAGGATCTACATCAAGGGGGTGTCTATCTTAGGTAGCAGAACAAACAGAAAACACACCTTATAAAGGTGATTCATAGCTTTGAAGGACTTAGTTGCTTTCATAAAGTACTTCTCTGCTTAGAAAGCCTCAGTTAGTGGAAATGCTCTGAATCCTGCACATCGTGAATAACATTGGGCTTTCATCTTGTGTCAGAAGCATCAAAAACCAAACCAAGAACGTCTTCTTTCAAGTGACCCAGGAAAAATGATTTCCACGGGGACTTACTTTATTGGTGAGAAAGTATTTATCTGAATTTTCTTAAATCACCTGGCTGCTAATCTACCACTAGACTGGAAAAGCATGGCAGCTGAAGAGTTCTTCAACTTTTCCAGCAGCACAGCTATTAGCTTTTTGGCCTGGTTCTTCCTACATTTGCAAATAATCCTTGCTCTTGTTAAAGACTGTTATCAGAAGCCATCAAAATGGCTGCAGATGTTTGCCCTTAGCTAGGGAACACTGCAGCTCAACTCTATTATGAAAAGGCACAGTAAAAGCTGACTGCTTTTTGTTAAGGAAATACAATAAGTGGAATAAAAGATTGCCTGAAGAAAACCTTTTTCCATCCAGAACCTTTCAGCCCAGACTAATATATAATTAGAGCACAAATTAGCCTCCTCGAATTGCACTTTCATTAAGAAATTGCAGTGATGTCAGGAACCAAAAGAATGAAGCTATTTCTGAATGCTTTGGCCAAAAGATTGTCCTCAGTGAGTACTTCGACACTTTTTGCTACGGTATTGCTCACGGAGAACCGTGGTGTGTTTGTATGACACCATCTCAGTGCCTGTAAGACTGTTGGGTTGCCATCAGGATAAGGGCTGTTAGTCACTCCCCACTTTCTCAGCCAACTTCTTTGATTCAAGTGAAAAGAGCGTAGGCTTTTGGGACCTAATCCAAAGGATTTGGTAAGGGGAACGCTTTGAATGATAGACATAGAATCAGGGCAGTCCTTGGCTTCAGTACCAGCAACGACTGTTGTGTCTGGGTGCTGAGATGCCCTGAGTTGAAGTGTATTCTGCCTGTGCCTGACTGCTGATGGCTCTCAGACCTTGCCAACAGACACTGGATATCATACACAAACTTAAATATCCTCACTCCTCAGAAAGAGTTAATCCATTAACAAAGTGATGAGGACATGTGCTTTCCTGCTGAGGTTGCTGATGCCTACTCCTTGCCATCAATCAAAAAAGCAAAACCACGTAGCTTTACACTATACTATTATTAAGTAGAGGAATATTCTATGATTTATCTTTCATCCCAAGTGATTTTGTGCAATCAATAGGTGAGATTTACAATGAGGATTTAAAATTTATCCAATTATTTTCCCTTTTGCCTTAAGGGACCCTTTAGCTATCTTAAGCTTTTGTTTTAATTGTTTCCCACCTGTCACCAGAGACCTTGTTGGTGCCTTTGCTTTGTGTGGCACAGAAATGGGATGGCCTGTAAAATTTACTGCACTTTTGGAACAGCAATGGATGGGTTGGTGTCAACTAAACTAAGGCAGGCCCTAATAACAGGATATCCTTCAATCAATACAGATAACAAAGATTATAATTTAATATTTCAATCCATTGGTTGAGCAATGGAAGATGTAGTGTGTGTCTGGAAGGAGGAGGAGGGCATTGAGTGAGCGATGTAAGAACAGAAGAGCCACAGTATGCACGTAGCAGATGAATTATCGAGCCCATGGAGGAGGGGAAGATAGATGACAGGATAATTAAATGTGGGTGTTTATAGGGAAATAATCTGGCTAGGTATAAAACTACAGGTACATTTGTGCTCTTCCATCTTTTGTACGTTGTTGCCTTTCACCGTATATATACCATAGGATACCACTTCAGCTTTACTGCCAGTGGTGAAAATCAGTGTTATATTTGTTTACCATTTCAGAACAAGACTAGGAGAGCTATGTATTCACACTTTACAGTTCCCATGTATTTTAATGTCCATCACAATTAGTCTTATTTCCAGCAGTTTGATGACATCTTATGAGTAAAAATAGAGTACACGGCTGGGTAGGAGAAAGCCATACAGAAAAATACTTGTAATGCCTCCTTTTCTCTCTTTTTTTCCTCTCACTCTCTTCTTCTTCCTCTTTCTTTTTTTGTTTGTTTTTTCAAAAAGAAGTAATGACAGGTAGCCCAAAATTAGAGCAGCTATTTTTACTTTATAATTGTAAATGTTCTCTGTATTTGTCTGAGGAAATTATTTTTCAGGGCTAGGGGAGAGGGTCTAAAAGAAGAAAACAAGACACTTCAGGAACAATTTTCTTCAGAAAGGTAGAATACTTAACCCTACACTTATGAGAACCAACACAAGGAGCTATGATTGCTTGCATTACAATTGTACTAAAATCCCCCAATGACATGAGGCAGTGATTTCACAAGGGCCCACGTGGACACAAAGGAAGCTGTATTTGCGATGGAAATTGGGAGACAAAGAGCAGGTCCAGTGGGATTCATTTTTACCCACCCTGGAACTCTAATGAAGGATGATAGCATCATATTTTGTAACGTGTTTACTATAAAAACATCCTTCCAAGTGATGCCCAGTGGAACTCTGCTCCAGTACAGAGTGGGATGCATTAAGAGTAGTGTGCCCTGGTGAGGACACATCTGGAGTATTAGTGTCCTGTACTGGGCTCCCCATTTCAAGAGTGACAAGGAACTACTGGAGAGAGTTCAAACTGGAACAGAGGAAGTTCCACCTAAATGTAAGAAAAAAGGCGGGTCCAGAGGAGGCCACAGAAATGATCAGAGGGCTGGAGCACCTCTCCTGTGAGGACAGTCTGAGAGAGTTGGGGTTGTTCAGCCTGGAGAAGAGAAGTTTCTAGGGAGATCTTATGTGGTCTTTCAGTACTTAAGGAAGCCTGTAAGAAAGCTGTGGGCAACCTTTTCAGCAGGGCCTGTTGTGACAGGACAAGGAGTAGAGGTTTTAAACTAAAGGAGGGCAGATTCAGAAAAGATATAAGGAAGAAATTTATTAAGATGAGGATTGTGAAACACTGGGACAGTTTGGCCAGAGAGGTGGTCGATGCCCCATCCCTGAAAGCATTCAGGATCAGGCTGGATGGGGCTTTGAGGAACCTGCTCTAGTTGCAGATGTCCCTGCTGAGTGCAGGAGGTTGGACCAGATGACCTTGAAAAGTCCCTTCCAATCAAAACCATTCTCTGATTCTGTGACTCTACCCTAAGTACAAAAATGACCATTTGTCCTGATGAGAAGCCCATTATAGGAAAAAACTTCACTCTTTGGGAGTGGAAAAGTATTTGCCTCAGGATGGAAAAGGATTTCCATTCGTGCTTCTTAAGTACATATTTTCCAACAACAGCAAATAGTTAAAAAGTAATCATGAATGCTGTTTTGACAGTAGCCATATAAATCATTTAAACAAATAAAACAACCCCAGCCAATATATGTTTTGTATGTAAACCAGAAAATTATTTAGTCTCAATGATTCAGCAAACCCTGGCATACAAGGCAGCCAAGTTTCCACTAAAATCTGCTCTCTTTGTGAAGTTGCTCTTTCCCTGTGGATGCAGCCAGAAGACTGGTCACAGGTCCCTAAAAGATGCTTTTTATTGTGAAAGCAAGAATACACATACACAGCTATAAACTGCATTCATGCCCTTCATACCTATCAGTATTTAAAGGGCACCAGACAATACGGCTTGATCATCAGACGTACTGAAGTTCTTTTGCACTCAATCACCTGAATAAAAGCAATGGGAATGGCAGGAGATCAACACTTTTAAAAATCAGGGCTTCTACATGTTGGACAAATTGTTTAGCTTTAAGAAGAGCAGACTGAGTGGGGTCATAACAACAGTCTTCAAATACATAAAAAGCTGCTGCATAGAAGAAAGGAGCAAACTGTGCATTAACACAACTAGAAGTAATGGACTTAAATTGCACCAAGGAAAATTCACTTTAAACATTAAAAAACCCTTCCTAAGAGTAAGGATACTGCAGCACTGGAATAGATTGTCTAGTGGGGAGGCTGAGGAGCTGGTGGTGCTGCAGGGCTGTAGGAAGACACTTGGCATTGGCAGGGCATTGCATCTGACCTTGGGCACATCCCTTATAGTCTCTCTCTCTCATGCCTGCAGACCCCAGTAAAAAACTCATCCTGGCCTTCAGACCAGGCAGCAGGTTCTGGCCCAAACTTGGAAAAGTGAGTAGTTTTTGCGAATATTAGATAATCTCTGAGCAGAAGCTTGTGACATGCTCTTTTACTTGGCAACAAATGAGCACTATTAATAATTGTTTTTTGAAATGCAACTTCTGAACACAAGAAGGATTAGACAGATGGCTACCAGTGGTTTGCCAGATCAGTGTTAGCTATGTTTTACTAAATTAGCTTCATTCTCATGTTCTAATTTATTACCGTAAGCTACTTTGCTTGTCAGAGGCTTCTTTAACAGTATTCTTTTAAAAACACAATGTGGACGTTGTAAACCAGTCCTAAATGATTAGTCTGGTTTGCACGGAGTATGAAATTACTCAGGAAGGGTCAATTCTGCTGCAGTATTGTGAAGTCAGCTCCAATACCTCTGGACAAAACCCCGTGTATTTATTTCTCTAAAGCAGTATTCACAGCTACTCAAATAGTCACATTTTTACAGTTCTGTTAGCCTTGATTTATTTTGAAAGGGAGGGATAAGAGCCTGCACATCAGGAGATGATTCTCTGTCTTCCTTCTCGTATCACAGCCAGTTCGGGCTCGGGCTGACAGTGATTGACAGGATGAGGGGATTCTCTACACAAAAGAAAAACACGGCAAATTTGCAGGCAAAAAACCAGCAATGCCTTTAAAGCGCAGCACTTCCTGAGAAGGGCTCACAGCCTTCTAAATTACGGTGGCTTGTGCAGCCACCACGCTGCCTCATTTAGTTTAAGGAGCCAGTTTCCAGCCGGAGATTCACCAGCCTGGTGTCAGAATCAGCTTCTGCAGCCGAATGGAGCTGCTGGGTCTCGAGCCGGCGAGCGCTGCGGGCTGCGGCGGCACTGCCCGCCTGCTTTCGGCTGCGAAGGCCGCGCTCTGCCTACACGCTGACAAAGCTGGGCCGGGGGCCGGCGAACGACCAGCAGGCTACCAGCAGGGCCAGGAGGGCCGGCTCCGTCCATCCCTGCTAGCCGTGCTGGTGCCGTTAGCAGCGTGGCTGCCCCAAAGGCCTCCCCGTGGGTTGTGCTTCTGCGGGGACTCGGCGGCGGCCTTGGCACGGCCGCACGCCCGCTGCGGGGCTGCACCTGGGTGCCTGGCGTTGCACGGGATAAATTCCAGCCTACATACATTTGCAAGGAGCTATTAGCACACGTCCCTTCCTTCTTGGCTTGGATTTTATTCTTTACCTCCCACACTGGGACATCTGAAGGTGAAGCCTTACTTGGCATCACGAGCCCTGGAGAGACATCACATCTAACTGAGCAGCCCAAGGCGGGAAAAACCAACCTGTTTACTGGAGGATACAAAAGGGTTAAAATATGTGAGGCTGTTTCTGTCTGCAAATATGCTACTTGGCATCCCTGAGAGTGTGGCCTCTGAGGTGGACAGTTACTAATGGTCTGCTTTTTATAATTGGTTTCCAATCCAAGGCTTTTGCAGTGATATCCCACCCTGGGCCACGTGGGAACACTAAGGAAAGCTTTTCCTGGAGGTAGCAGAGGAATATGCTGAGAGAAAAACCTTCTGGTTGAATAAGGTTTTTCTTAAAAGCAGGGAGACAAGGGAATATTCAGATTAAGGAATTGAGGTTTTTTTTAAAGGGAAAAAAAAAAAAAAAAAAAAAGGTATTCAGCATTACTCTTTTTGTTCTCTGCTTCAGGAGGGACCTGAAATGAAGACATGAAATACCAGAACACATTTTTTCTTCTCTGATAACCAAAGGGAACATTTGGATAGTCAGTGTTTCAGGCGAAGGCTTTCAGCTGCACAAGGCAGGTTGTGCTTTGAGTTAGAAGTCAGAGGTGTGAACCCAGAGCCATGAAGTCTTCCTCTGAAACAGGGCACCAAGCTCCTCAGCATGTTGCGGCACCTACGCACCAAAGCACCTGGCACCTGTGCCTTGCCTGGAAGTTGAGAGTGGCCTGCCAAGTGCAGGGGTCTGCTTTAAATAGATCTACTTGCTGCCTTTATCATTTATTTATCTAGTTCTTGGGGCAGAGAATACCCTTTTGCTCTGTTGCCATTGAGCGCTTAGCAAAATGGGATCCTTGTCCAAGACAAGAGCTCTGAAATGCCATTATATTAAACAGTCATAACAGTTTATGATATTATGATACTGCAGAGAACACTGAATGTGAAACAGCAGTTAGCTCAGGGGGCTGAGCTAATCCCTTTTACCTCTGTGCATCCTGTTCTGGCTGTTTACTGACCCAGAACTGCTACCCTTGGAAAGCTTTTGTGGAACCACTGACAACCTAAGCCCTAACACATAGCAGCAGGTCCATGCCCTATCCTCTGTCCATTTTGCAGCCCCACATCCCACCAGGGTCTCTGTACACAGCCATGCTCATTTATTATGGGGTCAAAATAGCTTCTAGTTCATCACTTAGGAAGCAGAAAGGGCCAGCAATAAAGCAATGCATGTCATTTGTATGGAGCCACCCAGTATGATTCAAGATACAGGATAGAACCTCTGGGATATGTTTAACTGATAACATTATGGGCCTTAGCCAATGTATGCAGCATTTGGGACATTATTTCTTTCCACAGTGGCATGTCCTGCACCCTTCTTCTCCTTTTCTGGAATGGAGATAGTGCGGTTTTAGCTGCGGTTTCACCATACAAATGTAAATAGGCTTTTGGGTAGACAAATCTCAAGGGCTGTACTTTGTAACAGCCCACTCCAAGCTCCTTTACCATGAAGGACCATTTACAGAATGAAACACGTTGTATTGTGAAATATTAGTTTCTTATTACTTCTAGTAAAGAGCAAAGTAAGTAAAAACACAAGGTGCCTGATGGATTTTTTATGAGAAAGGCAATGTGTATGTGTGTTGCTCTCTATTAGATTCCACAGAAATCAATCTGAAATCTAGTTCAGCCCAGTAAAATTAGATCTAAAACTATTTAATTTTGTTGCAAGAATGTTTTTCTCTCCTGATACCTTGCTTGAGGACACATAGAGATAAAAACTCTTGAGTTATTATGAGCTTACGCGCAGCTCCGTCTGCCTGTGGAGTGTACTATATTATGTATTTTTTAAGTGCTCTGGCTATGGCTTGAAGATGACAGTTTAAAAATCACATCTTCACAAGCTTCTTATGCTATCTGAACATTCATTTTGGAAATATTTTTATTTTGCATTCTATAAACTGACATGCTTTTTTGTCCCCTCTTTTTTCCCTCCTTTTTTAGGGATGTCATCACTTGAGAAAACAGAAGCACAAGAGAAAAAAGAAGCACAAGAGAAAAATAATTGCATAAAAACCATCGGTGCTCAGCTCTGTGTGCTGAAGTCTTACAATGGAGAACAAAAATGGCCAGTGAATTTATTAAGCACACAATAAATCTGTGCAATTACCTGTGACTATTTGATTCTATACCAGCTGCATATCAAACAGTTCTATCAAAGAGCATCTATCTACACATTTAAGTCAAACTGAGCGGCTTCTTCAGTCACATGGGAAACTGGCTTGGCCAGTGTTAAGGCGAACAGGCTAATTCATCATCAGGTTGCGTCTACATACAATTCTATGTTACTTAAGGAGACAACTAAACTTGGACAGAAAACTAAATGAAAATGCTTCATTTATCTTAAGAGAGGCTCGCCCAGCACTAATTCAATCTAAATCACAACTGTGTGAAACGTGCGTGGTCAGTGCTCACGTTTCACTATACAGAAGTTCTCAGTGGTATTTCCAAGGATGCTTGGAAGCAGTGGAGCTGAGATCTGGGGAAGCACAGCAGCTGCCTGTGCAGGCACTGCTACAGACTGTCTCAGAAGCTGGAACGCAGAGGGACATGGAGGATGCAAGGATCTGTGCTGCACTACCTGATTTTGAAAGGTTTTGCCACCTTGTGAAACCATCTGTCCATTCGGGTACATGAAGACTAAGGTGGGGCTGAGCTGTTAAAGGCAGATTTCAGTCCTGCAAACTCTGAAGTCTCCAAGTTCAGCAATCACCTGCTGTAAGAGGGGCTGAAGAACCCTAGGAGGGACTGATCTCTCTTTACCTTCAGAGAGCGTAGATGAACCTGTACAGATAAATGCCTGCTAAGTACAACAAATCCCTCGCAGAAGGTGCCTATTGATTTTATTTGGGACCTAAACTATTGTTTTAGACTAAAAGACTAACATGTAGTAAAATTGCAACCATTGGGAGCTATTACATGGGGAAAGTGTAAGAAGATGTTTGTACAGGTGCAGTGTAGATGAACAGCTAAATATTTTTTCATACATCACAAGATGATAGTATCACTGCTCCTTTAGTTCTTTTAGGATTTCCTTCTCCAGTCTGTAGCAATGCCTACAAATGCACATAGAGATATGGCTGTTCTCTCCACAACTGATGGAGGGACCAACCTGAAAGGGCCCCAGCTGAGGACAGACACTGCCTGTCAGCACTTCCCTTTGAGATGTAACCCCCTCCTTCCCAAACTGAATATCTGCTTAGACATTAGGAAATGAATGGCCTGCATCAGAAAGGTCCAGCCAACAATTAATGATGGAAGGCTCTTTTAAAATCTGCTCTTTGTTCAGCGACTCTAAGCCAGCCAAGTATGACCTCTCTCTGTTGTACTTCCATAATAATGCATATTTAACCTGAATTCTGCCCTGATTTAGTCTTTATAACATGTGGCAGTCTTGTGTTAACCAATCTGTCTGCGGGCAGAAAGTTGAAGGCGCTGCTGTTGTAATTCAGGAAAGCTGGTACTGAGAGATATGTGCCAGTGGAGAGCAAATACCCAACTGCGGGTGATATAAGAAGGCTGAGATTTACCAGACAAGATGCTACTGACAGAAGTCAGGTCTGCTAATTAAGCCAGTTATTTAAGTATTTAGGCATTTAAATTCCCATTTGACCCCATGGGAGCTGAGGCATCTAAAAGGAGTTAGGATCTGACCTGTGTCTGTCCCAGGTACTGCTGGTATTACTGTGCCATTTACTACAAG
Organism: Actenoides lindsayi; assembly: GCA_025331215.1. Classification (NCBI taxonomy): domain Eukaryota; kingdom Metazoa; phylum Chordata; class Aves; order Coraciiformes; family Alcedinidae; genus Actenoides; species Actenoides lindsayi. The sequence goes on from WTSP01000419.1 coordinate 21,019, forward strand.
GCAACTGCTCCAGTTTCACCTGTTAAGGCATGAACTTTTAATATTTACTAAGCTTTCCATCACAGCTTGCACAGAAGCTGAAAGTTTCAGGTTCATCATTGCTACTTTGCTAGTATTTTCTTTTTGCCCTCTCAGTCTTTATTCAGTCCCAGCACAAATGGCTTCAAACCGATCCCTCAATTAAGAGCGGTGACAAAGGCAAAGTTGGCTAAAGCTTTACAAAGAAGACCAAGTTTTCAGGGTGATGCAAAGGAAACTTGGCACCTGACTCCCATCAACAATAATAATGGGGGCTATGCATCTAACTCTTTCTGCATTGTGCTGACATTGTACCCTTGAACGTTAGTACAGTCCAATAATTCTCCAAAGATGAGGCAGCTTATTTTCTCTGCCATTGCTGCTTTGCTGGCATTTTTATGGCATTTCCAGAAGTACTGCCTGTCAGAGTTAGTCCTTCCAAGGATGGCATTGCTTTGGGGTGATTGAGGATTGATGTAATTAAAGAGAAGGCAGTCTACTGCTTGCCTGTGGGTATTTTACATCAAGCGTTTCACTGCACCGCTACGATTGATGACTGAAATGATGACAACGGTGGGCTGCTCTGTATGTGCAACAGTGTTTCAAACTGGGAGTTCAGGGATGTGAGTCCTGTATTTTAGAGTAAGAAAATTTTGAGAATATTGCAGAAATGGAGCTCTCTAGGAAAAGTGCAACTTCTTGTGAACAATTTAATAACACCACTGAAAACTTCCGGACACCAGTCATGGAAAGGGACTAGTTCCAGTTACAGCTAGGGACAAGAAAGATTATTATTTGGGAATTATCTGGAAAAGAACAGGGGGTGAAAAAAAAAGTATATAACATTACATCATTGAATAAATCCACTGGGTGCAGTTGTTGTTGTTGTCTTCAATGGGATTACCCGATGAAATCTACCCATGCTGTTGTACATAGCCACATCTGGAGCAGGCACTGTCGGCTTGCTTTATAGATGGTGAAGACTTAGTGAGTACAGCCTATGGCATTAAAGTACATTAATTTCATGCTAAAGAAAGTATGTGTTAGTCCTGTTGTTAAAAGCCATGTGAAAAATCAGGCGTGTTACTTTTATCTTCATGTTTACCCCTTAAACTGATGAAGTGGTGAAATCCAATAGGAAAGCTGCTTTTTAACACTGCAGACAAGAGTTTGATAAGGATGGCCTGGCAACATAAACCAGCTTTTTGTGCAGAAAGAAGAGGAATCTTATTCTCTTCCCTGGTATAACGTCCATAAACTCCAATTACATTTATAACATTGCATTAAATTAGGTATGTTATTTTACACAAGAACTTAAAAACTCTACTAAATATCCAATAACAGTTTTCTTTATTCCCTTGTTAGCAGCTGCCATGGTGGCGGGACTCACACAAGAGCGAAAGTGATTTAGTGCATTGATTTGCAGTTGGCACAGCCCTCTGTTCTCAAACAGAACTGATTAGCTTAGCAGGAAAGTGCCATTTACTTTTTATCGCATTTCTTTTCTGCTCATCTCCCTTCGGTGGTTGCCAAGAGAAACAGCAGAACTGTAACCTCCTGAGCAGGTTGCTTACTTTCTTCAGCTCCAAATTCTGCAATTCTGAGGACTAATTTGTCTGAATGGTGCTGCAGCATCAATACACATGCCAGGCTTACTGCTTTGATATGCTGAAAACAGGTCCCAGTGAGCTCTTTCAGGCTGTTTCTACACAAAATTAACCCTGACAAGACAACCCGAGTCCCATCTAAACCAGGATTTTAGTTGGGTTTTTTTTTTTCACCATTTACTGGAAAAGCTAATAGGACACTAAGGCACAATGTCTAGCTGGGAAGGTTTCTCCTGAGTATGTCACTTTTGCTTCATAGACTGACCCTAGGGCTTGCCTTCTAATACATAACATTTGGAGGACTGTGTATACTCTCCGCACCTCTGATCTTCGGTGTATTGAAGCTGCTGGGGAAACTCTTGATTCACCAGTTAAAAGTAAAGATTTTCTGCAGCACAGAATGACTAGCAGCTGCAGTAAAAACAGTGGGAGTCATTGAATTAGCAATTATTTTCCCTTGAAGACCAATTCATGACAGAAGTTCAGTTTGCTTTGGATAAGACTCTATAATTTCACGGGTCAGATCCTCGGCTGAAGTGAGCCTGTGTGGCTTTTTTGAAGTCCATGAACATACACGGAGCCATACCGGCGGAGGTCAGTGGAATAACACTCTTTCAAACCAGTTAAGGATCTGATCCCATAAACTTATCATGACATTCAGTCTTGTTAGTCCTTCGCAGTTCTTACGCAAAGTGCTCAAAAATTCCACAAAGTCAAAGCTTCTCAGGGGTCTTAGATATTTCCAAGTCTGATTTTAATGAGAAATAAGAAGGAAAAAAAAAAAAAAAAAAAAAAAAGAGAGGAATGGGTGGGAGGCTGAAAACCATGGTTCAGAGTTATTTCTGGAAACAAAGATGAAACGATAAAGAGGGGAGAGAGAATGTCTTTTTTCTAGCTGAAATTCACTCCTAATAATATTAATCCTTTTGGACTCTTTGCAGTTAGCAGAGATGAAGAGGCTAATCTCTGCCTCTTCTACACTGGAGGCTCCATTAGTTCTACTAAATAGCTCACACAGCACCAGAGAAAGAAGTACATATGCATTTACTTCCCTTCTCCTTTGATCTCAGCAAGAGATTATAAGACAGCTCCCATGCTCTGTTCTTTCATTTTAAAATGCAAAAGCAATCTGAAACTTTCTTCCTTCTGGCACAGGAAATCCTGGAGAGGAGAGGGCCCCTGGACTAGAAAATGTATAGCTCACACTCTTCAAATGTATCTAACTCCATTAGTCATGTGAATTCAGTATCTTTCATTCCCTCTTATGAGCCATCTTCCCTCTTTCCACAACAAAGAAAATCCTCTTTTCTGGTAAAGCAGGAGTTATTTGAACTACACTAATTCAAAAGACCACAGTGCCTGCCATAGCTAATGATCTAACAAACTGGGGATGAGCTGATAGGGGAACAGGACCACAGTCCTCTCCTGAACCACCAGAAAATAAAAGCTACCTCTTTACAGGAATTCAGCTACTGCAAAAGTGGGTTCACACACTGTCAGCAAAACCTTACTTTTTTTGGTGCTATTTACCTTTTGTTCTGACACTGGTGGCAAACTAATGACCATGAGTGGAATTTTAGGATAAGGTGAGTACACCTTAAACTCCACTGATTACAAAGGGAACTTTGTGTGACGGGCTTAGATATAGAGGTAAACATCGGGTCAGATGAAACCAACATCATACGTCTGCACATCCACAGACTCCTTCACGCTTGCTTCCGTGAAGTGTCCTCCTTGGCTTGCAGATGCCAAGGTCTTCTTGGTTTTTCTTCCTGTGGAAACTCAGGCACAAGATGGCAGATGGAAGGAAAGTAACAGCACTAGAGCCCAGGCACAGCATGGTGTCCGAAGGTGGCTGAGGCTCATTCCTGTAGTTGGATGGTATAGAAATACGGATAGAGGAACAAGGTTGTGGCCTCCAAAGTGGAACCTGTAATCCTGCACCAGAGCCCAAGAGACTTACTTAGGTTTGGAGAGCATCAGATACCTCAAAAAGGGACACACAGGTGACACTTTTCATAGTGAGGTTTTGATCAGTTTTCAGTTTATTACTGAAGATTAGGGTGTCCTAAACCACATCTGTCTTCAGGGCTTGGGGAGCTTGCTTAGGGGCACTGGGAGGAACTCCTTCTGTTTGGGACTTCTTCCTGAGGACTGATGTTCAGTCCCTATCTTTCAAACCGGGAAGAAGCAGGAGCAGGGATCACGCCTTTTAAGAGACGGGGCAGCTGGGAGGTGGGGGTGAAAGAAGATCCTGTTATCCAGTGTGACACGGGTACCACATTTATCCAGGGCAGGGCTGTGCTGGGGCCAGAGACAGACTGTCACTCCTGGGGCTGGGACCGACAGCTCCAGGGGAAGCTGAAAGGGGGTCCTGGGCTGTAGGCAGGGTGGGAGAACCCCAGGGCCCGGGCAGGGACAGAGACACCCATCAGTACCCTCAAGGACTGGACAATCAGCAGGCTTCTAACACAGTCTGCCTACCTGCACATACCGTTCCTCTTCTATGTACATTTTAACACTCTTCTTTTTATATTTTAACCTTTAAATTAGACCAGTGAGTTTCCAACGTCGGAAAACCAATAATAAGGATTTAATAGCGGTCCTGTTCTTCCCCAGCGCCAATGATGACAGGCACTAACCCAGCCAGCACCCCCTGCACCGGGGCCGGCCCGCAGCCCGGCATCCTACAGAGTGGAAGGGTTCTTTCCTGCACTACGAGACAAAAGTGCTAGCTCGGGACAGCAAAACAATACTGACAATCCCAATTCTTTGGTATTAACAATGGTTTGTGCTCTGTTTTGTTCCGTTTCTGCAGTATTCTTTTGCATATTCTGAATCCGGGACAGTGCAGTGTACTTGGAGTTATGGGGGTCACATCTGGAGTGCCACAGCTAAAGGTCAAGACGTTGCAACCATATTCATAACGTTTTCCAAGGCATTTGATTGTCCAGGACCATTCAGAGTGTCCAGGAACATTTGTGCTAAGAAAATTGAAGCACTTTGGCCTTGACGGAGCTTCAGCAGATGGATTTGTTTCGTATTTGTTAACAAACGGGAGCAAGAGAGGGAGAAACAAAAGGTGGCAATTTGTCTCCAGAAGTAGCCACGCAGTAAATCTCCAGTGAACGCAGTTTTATGGGAGAAAGCCTGTTTCCACTATTCGGCTTCCAGACTGTAGAGCTGCTTCTCGATAGAAATGCAGTTGTGTAATGCTGATGATTTAAATGCAAACAATCCCACCGCTTGCTCTCTCAGCCCCGAGTGACAAAACTTCGGAGTCGCGATGTGACCTCTGCCGCTTCCACAAGCGGCTAACTAGTAAAAAATGAACGGGCTCAATTAAAAAAAGAAATGGAGAAAGGCAAAGCCGTGCCTTCGCCACAAAGGGACAAGAAGAACGTCAAGTCACGCTCCAGGTGGCTCTGATACCGTAAGGTGGTTCAGGCTGTAGGTTGAGGTCTGTGTCATTGACACACGTAGAGCTCGGGATCTGCCTCGCTCATGTCGACTGCTGAGAGAGTGATTCGTATCTCATTCGCTCAGTGGTTTTAAGTTTTTTCTTCTGTTTGTACCAGATTTTGATTTTTCCAGCTATACTTGTCAGTAGAATTTGCCCAAATGCGCTTTGCAAAGACATTTCAGCCTATGCAAATGATTTGTTTTGACTGTTCACTACCCGTGCCGTGTAACCAGCCACCTAAGGCAAGCTGCAGTTTTCCAGTGCTTTTGCAGATGACTGATGCCTGAAGTCACCTGAACTGTTTTGCAGATCTCTACTGTAATCTGTCTCCAGTCACCCAATAAGGTTACCAAAAGCTATTTCTCAGTCACATAACAAGGGCCATTGTCTGTTGACTCTTACCAGATACGCTTAGTGTCCTGGCAGAAATGAAACCATTGATGGAGTGATGTGCCCACACGCAAAATGAAAATGGAAAACCAACGTCTCAACGATTCTTTTTAACCTAAACACATTTCAAATGTAAAATTCACTTCCAAATCTCTTTACAAAACTAACAATAAATACAAATGCTACCTTCCAGAACTATTCATAGAAAATAAGTATGATAAACCTTCTATGCTAATACGGATGTTCATCAGATCTTTGATTATCTGTGATGGGACTGCTGCTGCTGAGGTCTGGACTGTACAACTGTATTCCCAGTTTGAATCCACTGGGTACCTTATGCCAATACTCTATGTTTTCTACCGTGTAAAAAGAGATATGATTTCTGCTCCTGAAGAACAGCAGTGGACCTCCTTTTCTAGAGAATAAAAGCCTCCCAAGACTAAATGATAACAAAACCCTTGACTGCCCCAGAACCTTTTGCCTGGCCAGCTTGCTGCTTAGCACAGTAACGGCTGAGGTTAGATGGGCTGAACCCCTCTCTGACTGTCCTGACCAAGGACTGCCAGTGCCAGGTTCCGAAGAGAAGACTGTTGGATTATTGCAGAGGCAACACTGCCTTCATCTGCAGAGTTCTCTGTGGAACAAACATCTCACGTTTATGGTTAGTTAGCCTGGCTTTTAGGAACATGCTGCAGAAGAAATCTGACTGCTAATGGCACAGCCAAAAGTGCAACAGCTCTCAGTGTGCAACAGAACAGGGCTCCTGAAAGAGTGCCATTCACCAGAACTCCCTCAGTGAGATCTCAGGCACCTCTCGGGGCCGTGTTTCTTGATAACAGCCTGGTTAGAAACATTCTTTAGGGATCAGAAGATTTTGCATTTTTTAATGCCCAGGCTGGGGTCACAACCAGAAGCTTCCAGCCTCCTTCTCGTAAATGACAACCTCTGACTCAGAGTGTGCATAACCCAAAATACCTTGTTATGGTAACGTCATTACATTTGGCATAATTAAAAGAAAATAAAGATATTTTACCTAAAATAGGCAGTATGTATTTATAAGTGTAGAAGAAGGTCATTCCTGTTATTTTGAGGCCTCTGCTGACAGAGGCTTTTCTGTAACATTCTAATTTCAATGCTACTATCTATAGCCCTTCGTGTAGAATTGTCCTTTCAATGTGCACTATTGTCAGTGAAAAGATACTGTAAGCTGGTTTCAAGGTGTGACTCAGAAAAAGCTGGTAAAAAGGATGCTCTGAAATTTTCAAATCCACTCTGCATACCTTTACTTTTACTGAGCACGCACACACACTCCTCTGCAGTCTGGAAAATCACAGAATCACAGAAGTGGTTCGGTTGGAAGAGACCTTTCAGATCATCACGTCCAACTGTTACCTCAGCACTGCCAGGTCGCTGTTAGATCATGTCCCTAAATGTCCTTCTGGGAGTGAGGTGCCCAGAACTGAACCCAGTACTTGAGCTGTGACCCCACCAGTGCCCAGTCCAGGGGCACCATCACTGCCCTGCTCCTGCTGGACACACCATTCCTGATCC
>WTSP01000419.1:37338-53727 GCA_025331215.1 Actenoides lindsayi
AGCCCCTCGGGAGGGGTCTTGGCACTGGGGAACGTGTTTGCACTCTGCTGCTGCTGACTCTTGTGGTTTGGTGCCTGTGTCCCACGGACCAAATAAACGGTATCTGAATTGGCCAAAACAATTTATTAACCGTGGCAAGGCAGGAAGATATTTTAGGGTCACTGCACTAATCAGAATCTCTTTTAATTTAACATCGGTTTACGGGAGATATAAATCTTTAAAAGCTCTCAGCTTCTTTCATGCCCAGAATGAATACCTCTATGCAAATATGAGCTGTTCTTCTGAAGTCACTTGTGGTTATGAAACGCCCGTAAATTTCCTCAAGGTCTGCAACAAGAAGCCACCAGCACTTTTCATAGCAGGGATCATTATTTTTGAGACAAGCATGAGACCTATTTTGGAAGATGCTTTATGCTTTCCTGTAGTTTAAGGCTTTTATTCCTGCATCAAAGATCAGCTATGAGCTACCTAGGGCTAGTATTTGAAATCCTGTTTGTCATTTTGTAAAGATAGAAGAAAAATAAACAACAGTAGGTAACACTCGGGTGCTTCTACTGACCACTGTAAGATGGAGGACAGACTTCGGTGGAAGATATGTAGTGAGTATCATAATTGCTAGGTGATATTCTTAAACATGAGGACTGATCTTGTGATTCCTTAGGTGTAATAAATAGACATTTAAATTTCCTCTGCTCCTATGACTGCCATGTACTTCTTCAGGACTGACACATGTCTGCCCCAGCAATTTTGCCATGATCTTTATGGAAATGGCTAAATTGTTAAGAATTAAGGTTCTTATGGGAGCGGCCAAAAGTCAACATTGGTCATAATGGACCAATCTGGAATTCAATCTTGTCATGCCCTGGGCAGGTAAGTAGGATTGAACCCACATACTCAAGCTTGAGTACAGGAAGTTCTAACTCAACATGAGGAAGAACTTCTTTACTGTAAGGGTTCCAGAGCACTGGAACAGACTCCCTGGAGAGGCTGTGGAGTCTCCTTCTCTGGAGACTTTCAAGACCTGTCTGGATACATTTCTGAGTGATCTGCTCTAGTTCTGTCCTGCTCTGCCACGGGGGCTGGACTCGATGATCTCTGGGGGTCCCTTCCAGCCCCTACCATGCTGTGATTCTGTGGACCTGACGAGAAATGCATTATTGACAACAGTGACGACAGGCTTTTACCATCTCTCAAGACAAATATGCTGATGGGAACAGATATGCTTCATTTGAGACTTCCAAGAGTGTGTCTGAAATTGCAGTGGCTTTGAGGGGGTAAAAAAAAATCAGTGCTGAAACTCTTAATGCATCCAGGTACATCTAAATTTCCCTTGGGGGTGGGATGACTTAACTGTCATTTCAAGTTTTACATTCTTCCTTTAAATCAGCTATTTCATTTAAATAAAATGGTTCTGTATTCTGGGGTGGAAATACAGCTGCCTCAAGTAACCCTGCAGCATGTTGATTTATTACTGACTATACACTCCTTCAAGGAGAAGATTCCTTAAGAAGACACTCTGCACCCAGCCCCATATTTCTTGCTACATAGCACTTTATATTAATCTCACCATATTTACATCCATGTAATCGGTGAGGAAAAAGTGGAAAACAAGGTAATTACATATTTGGATAAATACATTTACAGGATTTAATGCTTTGTGTTCACATGAATAAACTGCTGTCTGCTATTAGAAATGTTAAGAGAAAAGTTATCTATCTGAAAAGCATCTTTTCCATATAAATCAGGAATTGAAAAGATTTTCAAGTTTTTACTTCTAATGTTCTGAACCTGTACCTGTCAGTAAATGTACCTTTAAAAAACCCAACAGAATTCTGAAAGGAAAAACATCTCTTTTTGCCGACAGTCTTTACATTTGCTTTTGAAGTGATGAAAAAAAACACCTTCCTGTTTCACTTTTTCTATTAAATTTGAAAATGAAGGCTATAACGTTATACACCTTTGTATGACCACGGCTTAACAACTATTATTATGCAGTAAAACTGGATGAACTCTTCCTGAGTTTGGTTAGCACAGCTTTGCACCAGTTTCAACACCGGTTTTGTCCACGCGCAAAGTGCACTTGTAAATCCCAACCAGCACTCATGCACACAGGAAAAGTAGCCTCTGGAGTGGACCAAGTGTAAGTGCTGTACCTGCAGCTCCCACTAACTGTTAAGGCAGTGTCTGTCCTACGCAGTTCCAGTCTTATCAATGTGCACTCCAAACCTTACTGAACTGGGCTCTAATAGTAAATCACAACTGGGTGGTGGTGGTGGAGTATGGCTCTCTGAAAAGATGGAAGAAGGAGGAAGTTTTCAGAAGACTACACACACAATCAGTGTTGCTATGATGGAAACAAGGTTGATGGTGTTTTTTATTTCAAATCGAAGTGTATTTTGCTCAAAAAGGACCAGCTATGCTGAAGCAAAAGTTGCACAGACTCACAAACTTCTACATGGTTTGGCCATCAGGGAAGGACCATGAGCCACAGTATGAATTAGATACAACTTGTTAGGACCAATAGGCATCTAAATGCCTGAAGCTGAACAACATTAATGCCCCTTAATACCTACTAATGATACTTAAAGACTGTTAAGTAACATTATTATAATCCAAACCAAGGTATGGGTTGGGGCACTAACCATCTGATTGCTACTTTGTTCAGGACACCACCACTGTGACACTAAGTACTGCTAGGAACCAAGAGAAAGGGGCTGAATTGTAAGGAAAAAACATTTTTCCTTCTTGGACACCACTTCTTCCCTTGTCTCTGGTTTTGTAGGAAACACTTTGTGCAAAAGAAACAGGGAGGGCTGGCTGACTACCAGTTGTGACTTCTCACGCTGGGAGGGTATGAGATTCATTGCTGGATCCCATCTTCCCCCTGGGAGGACAATTCATGCAGTTAAACAAATGACCTGAAGTCTTTTTCCAACAGGGCAGTTTGCAATTCATGAAATTCATGCTCCTATATAATAAGAAAATGTAAAGTGGGACACAGGCCATTAATAATATCATCAGCTCACTGAAATCAGGGAGCCATCCTTACTACTGCACATGAGCACAACATGGTCCACTTCCAACAGCGACCTTAGAGAAAAGCCATACTTTAACTAAACAGCAAGACTTCTTCCATACTATGTATATACTCGCCTGGGTTGTCCATATGTCTATACAATATAATGGTCTGGGATGTACCAATTGTCAATGTCAATAAAGAACTCACTCCCTGCACACAGCAACATCTGTTTCGGCCGAAAAGCAGCTGAATAGTTGGAAAGGAGAAAAAAAACTGAGCACCCCTCAGATTCCTCACTGTTCTTAAATGACACTTTAAGCAGCTATTTTAAATTAACAGTCTCCCTAAATCACTCTTCTCGCTACTTTCAGCTGGACACCTGGATTTAGAATCGTACCATCTCCCTGCAAAAACGTGGTGTGGGAGTATGGGCAGGCTATTTCGAAGGTAAAATGTTGTTCTACCAGTGTGCTAAGATACAATTTTCTCCTTTTATTGCTCAAATAGGAAAAAATAAAATAAAATCAAAAAAGATAAATGAGATACAGGTTCCAAACACAATGTGTCTGTAATCGGATATTTCTGTAACAAACTGTATTCTAGCACAGCATGTATCAAATCACGGTATTTTAGGATAAATAATGAGAATATTTTATAGATTAGTGTTAATAAAACATGATGCACTGAAATAAAAAGGTTTTGTTATTGCTGTGAACACAAAGCAAATACTGCCAGTCAAAACAAGTTGAAGAGGGCAGACTGGTTACAAATGCTCCTTCTATCCAGATCTTTATGAATAAAACTTCTCCCCACATTGTGTGACAGCCTCATTTTTAAGCTCACTGGGTGGTGTCGGTTGAATCACTGCTAAGTATGAGCTGTCAAGTCTAGCAGACAAGTGTAAGACTCCACGTAGAGTTGTTACCTGGTTTCATCTGTTATAGACTAGTTAGTAAGATCAGTCCCATGCACCACTTCTTCCAACCACATAGGGAAGGGAATTCCTGTGTTCATAAAAATTCAAAAGAATGTAAAATGACTTTCCTCCCCTTTTGTACACAGTTTATCTTATTTGCTTCCCGTATCATGGATCCTATTATATTCCTTACAATAAACTATTTTAATGAGCAGTTTTTTCCCCAGTTACATAAAAAGGCACACGCAAAGCAAGTTAGTGCTTTTCTAAAATGTGATGAGTAATTTTAGAAGAGACTGCTGCTTGTAATTTATAGTTATTATACAATTCTTAATTTTGGAAGACATCCAGATAATAAATCCTCATTTGCATTCATATCCTCTGTCCCTGGATTTGAAGAAGCATCTTAATCTCAACAGCGGCTGAGATGATGATGACGAGTGTGTGTTTCAGACCTCTTCATGACACTCGCCTCTCCTCAAGTTCTGATCGGTGTCATTTTGCCATAGCTGAGGAAAGTGCCTTCTCTGCCCTCCCATTGCTAAGTAGGGCGAATGGCAGGAGGTGTTCATCACGTTATGGGTCAGGAGTCTGCTGGGTCACTAGCACGACATTTTGATGCACTCTCTCACAAAGCCTATGGAGCAGAAACTCCAGTAGCAAAGCTTCCAGGTGCCCTAGACTGAAAACAGCGGTCGGGCTTGTTTTCCACACACTCTGTATAATTGGGAACAGAAACGTGCATTACTAATTGTGGAGGACTTTGGACCACAGAAGGGCGGATGGTGAAAATTTAATTTGCCTTCCACATGCAGCAGGAAGAACTCCTGATATCTGTGTGATTAAAAAGCTGGACAGTTTATTAATTAACTGGATACTTAACTCTAACCAGATCTTATATGATACTGTAATATGAAGCAGTGACAGAAACCCCTCAGAGCCTGCACGCTACATCCTGCAAGTTCATTCTGTTTTATTTGATTTCCGTGGCCGTTTCCTTTCATACTGAGAGAAAAACACAAGAAATGTTGAAATGGCTCAGTGGCCTGACTTCATATCATAGCAGTTCTTTTTTATGCAGGATATTATTCTCTCTGTTTGCTTCCACAGGCAATACTGGACCATGTCGTCTTGAAGGGGAGCAGCAGCTCCTCTGGACATGGTACTGCCATGAGCTGTACTCAGACAGAGATGGTCCTGGTGATTTTGCAGGCTTTCTGTCTCGTATGATATTTGTTGCATCATTGCCAGAAAATGTCAGAAAGAGAGGGAGCTTCACGGACACCGCAGATAAGAAGATCCTCATGAAATTTTCTAGCACAACTACTCATGTCAAAAAGAGCTAGGAATGGTGGATGCACTTTTCTGACCATAAAGACACGTTTTCTGACAGACTAGAGATGCTCTGCTGTACAGGTTGTTAAAAAAAAATTCTCCTGCTGAGACATTAGCTTTCCAGCAGCTGCTATAAAACCTTAACTGCAGCCAGAGGAAAGAACATAACACCAACTGCAATCCTACTGGGCACAGATGAGGGTTGGTAGCAGTCTGAAAACTCAGATTAAAAGATGGGCTAAACCAGCGTACCAGGAATGGACCACTGCTCAGCTTTTGACACGTGTGAACCTGCAAAACATAGGTTCCGCAAACTCATCGACCTCTGTGAGCAGGTTTTATACTGGAAACACTCAGAGGCCATCAGCTAAAGCAGTGCTGCCTGGCAAGGCCGCCGAGAGACCACGAAGGGTGTGTGGATGTATCCTCACTAGCCGTGTCCAAATCCCGAGCCAGGCCTGGGGATGAAGGGCAAGAGCAGCTACGTACGCTACCTACAGCAAGAAAATTGGCATGACATGAAACTGGGTAGCTGATTATCTCCCAAATGGGCAAAGAGGTAATCTGTAGCAGACGGGACTTTGAAGGGGCCATGAATTCCTTCAAAAACATTGAAAAGACATGGACTGATTCCTGCATCATCTTCTGGAACACGGGGAGAATAAAAAGTGATTACATCAGCAGCACTCCTGTAAAGCATAAAGAGCACAATGTCCCTAAAGGAAACTCTACTGAATTTCCTTGGGATAAACTCCTGATAATCACAAGGAGTCATAAACCATTTTGTTGCTCTGCTCATGTCTTTCCAAGTCTTAGACAGGCAACTTTAAAAACAGAAATATAAATCATTATAATCAAAGTGGGGAGTAATATTATATTTTAATGGTAAAATAATATCAAGACTGCAATAAATTATAAAAAAACAGCATTAGAAAACCTATCTAAGATGTTGAATTATTATCTAAGGTGAAGTTATAGAATTATAAGTTCATAAATAATAATGAAGCTTCTGTTGGCAACATAAGTAATGTTTAAACCGGAGAGTTTAAACTCAGCTTTTACTGAACAGGAGCTTTAAAGGAGGACAGACAAAGTGGAGAGGGCACATCCTCAGCTGGAGCAGCTGTGGTTATCCACGGGCCGTGTGGGGAAGGGGAAAGATCCCAGCAACCGAAATACCAGGGAACAGGCGAGCGGTGAGAGCCCTGTGCCATCGATAGTGCCAGCTCTCAGCAAACCAACCCAGGGAAGCCTCTCCCTCCTGGACTCTCTGGTAAGGCAAAGACTGAAGAGAACCTGCGTTTGAAATCAGGCTCCCGTTTCCCTTTGCATGTGACCCCAAGGAGTCTGACCTGTCAGGGGTACGTTAACTCACATTTCCCAGGTTACCAACAGCAGCTCCTCAGAGTGCTCTGGGGAAAATTTAATGGTACCTCTGAAGCCCTGAGCGTGAGAGAAGGCCAGGCATGACCCGAGCGATGCACTCCTGTCAGCTGATGTTGCTGGGTCAACAGACCATGTGCTTCAAATACCAGCAGGTCTCTGAGGGCTCCTGCTCTTTCTAAGAGGGCAATCCCTCACCTCGCTTGCTCCCTAACACTGAAATACTGGTGGGAAAACCCTGGCAGTGCAAGACCCGGGCTGGTAATGGCACCTTTAACTCAGGCGGCTTTGAACTGATGTTCCCACTTGTCCCAAGGGACACTGCAAACAGCCAAGGCAAGGGACAGCAACTCTCCCTGCACTGCTCGAGGGAAAAAAAATTGGTGGAAGTCTCACCTGGGTATCAGACTTCGCTTATGTTTCACGAAGAAGCTTCAGATAAACCATGCCTACGGTTTGCTGAGCTTCTTGAGCTGGTAAGTGGGTACGAATGAAAATCTGAACAGAAAACATACTCCACTTCTGAACACAGATCTATTTCTAATTAAAGGTAAAGCTAAAAGAGGGCTCAGGTAAAGCAAACAGGCTTCCCCTGGCTGGGGAACGGAGACACAGCTCAAACTGTTGCCTCCACAAGACAATAAACCTCACATCTACAAACACTTTTGCTGCTTCACTTTCACAATAATTCTAACAAGGGGTTTGAAAAACATGATGGTTGCAAATCGTAGTCTGCTGAGCACATGACAACACTTCCCGGGTTCCCACTTCTGGAGTTACACCCACGGTGCTCTGTGAGTACGCGTGTGTCTGCATCTATCTATTGATCTATATCTATAGAGAGCATTTTGTAATACAAGTGAATTCACTCTTGTCATGCCCTGAGCAGGTAAGCAGGATTAAACCCACATACTTATAGTCCATGTAAGTCCAAGAGAAATCATACGACTTGTTGAGGGCTGCCCTTCCCACTTCTGGTAGCAAACAGCTTGAAATTGAGAGTGCCTGTTTTACAGGTTGATGGAGCTTGTGCAAGGGTCATCAGTCTATCAAAACCTCCTCTAATTCTCTACCATTCTTTACTTGACTATTCAACCACGCGTTCATGGATGCAGACTAGAATTTTTTATTTTTTTTTTTATTCTGCAAGCAAAAACCTACACTTCCCAGCTCCTCAAACTCGATCGATTTCGCCTCTAAAAGTACTAATTTTTAGGGAATCTTTGGTTCAGATTAGATTTAGAAAAGGCTGGACAGACTTTGAATCGCATCGTTAGAAGTTCGCGACCTTGCGACGTGCCTTCAGATGCTGTGCAGGAGGAGAGAGAGTTCATCCTCCTGATAAGCGGTCTTTTTAAAAATAAACACCGAGCAGTGAGGAAGTTACTGTTGCATTTAAATTACCTATTTATTTAAAGTAACCTTCAAGACCTGATATTTACTTTGGCTTGAATATAATTTATCATGAGAAAGAAAGTTGCACGGTTAGTGAGAATACACAGACATTTAGCTATTTTTCCTATTTATTAGTGTAAATATTTTTATTATCTTCTGTTTTGTTGACTAGCAGCTTGCCATGAAGGAAGAACCCACGGAGTATTTTATTATGCAAAAAGACAAGAAAGCTTACACTGGATCTCTGACCTCAAATCTGTCTTTTGTCAGGAACACTGACAGCATTTTATCTTTGCAGAGCTGAACTCTATCTGCGAAAAGAAAAGCTCCTTAAATAAAATGATGACTGAATATAAGCATTTTTGCCTCAGCCAGCTACGAGCTGTTGCAATAATCCTTGCAATTAATGATACTACGCAGCAGCGAGTCACTGGGATTGCTTCAAGATTTGTAGTGGGTTCCTGTTTCCCTAAGTTGCAATGGAAGTGTCCTGTGCTTAGGCAGAAAGCTTCCCCCCCCCGGGGTGAAGAACTTTTATCCTGTACTTTAAGCACGACTTTGCATGAAGGGTGTCTGCAGTGGTGGTACCAAAATGAGGTGGGCTGAAGGAGGTGGAAGGTGAGGGTGCCAAGGATGGAAGGGGAGGCACCCGGAGCCACGCAGAGCGCACAGCCAGTCTTTTCTGCTCTTTATAGCCAGTTTTTTTCTGGTCTTTCTTTATCATGCTTGAAAATTACTTGGCAATCCTCTCTGTGGTCCAATTACCTTTTTCTCTTTTATTTTGCTCCTGTTTGATACGTATGACACGTTTTTTGTTCTATCAACAGCTCTGTGCTATCTCCTCTGCCCAAGAGCATGCTGTGAGAGGTGTGAAAGCCCTGAGACTGCTGGCACCCCTGCAGCACGTGATGGTTGTCCCCGAGACAACAGTGGGGTGTGACCTGGGTGCTCTGCAGCTCCGCTCCCTGCAATGTTTGAGAAGGACGTACCCAGGCAGGTTGATGCTGATGGTGACTGACTACACGTTGGCAATTTGGATTGAAGGGTGGAGAAGAAGGATTTACATGAGGTGGATGCTGTCGCAGGCCATCGGTATCAGATGCCCCTGTTCTTTATTTGACATATGCCCAGGGTGTACACATCTGCAGGTGATGTTCCCCAGATTTTAGTTGGGTAAAGAAAAGCAGGAAGGACTTGAAACTTTCCTCCTGTGGACATTATCTAAGTTTCTGGATTCTCTCCAGAATTTAGGCCTTCTTAAATAAAAATAAAGCCTTCAGAGACACTGAGCACTGCCATTGCTCCAGTGAGTTTCTTCTCTCCCTTCAAAATGTACAGAAGTCTGGAGACTCGGAGCAGCACCTGAACCAGTTTTGAGGAGTACACTTGATTGCCCCAACTCATATACCAGCCAACTTCAGAAGGCAAAGAGCACTATGGGCTGCCTCTTATCAGAGGCTGCCAGGATAGGGAGAGGAGAAGCTTGGTGACTATACTGGCATTGGAAGCAGATGACCTGAGCTTGGGCCACAGTGACCCTATAAGAGGAACTAGTGTTTAAACGAGGAACCTCAAACCATTTCTGGAAAATTTCCAATTCATTTAAGAGCCAGCGAAAGGCTCTTAAAATGTGCAGGTTGGGATGGTCTCCATGAAGGATCAAATCCATTTTCTTCTCCATAAGGTCTTTGCTTTTGCAAGGAATAAGAGCTCTCCCCTTACTTCTGCCTTACCTCCCCTCAAAAAAAAGGTGATATGCGTGTTTCCCTCTTTTCCCTTTTTCTAAGTTCTTCAATGCCCTCAGTCCTTTGAAGGCTTTGACACGCAAAGTGTCCATCTATCAGGGGGCTGTAGATGTAGGTTAGACTTCAGTTTACATCAAAACTGAAATACTTCTTGGAAGAGTTTCCTGAAGGGGTCCTTCCCCTTCTTTTTTATCCTGTAGAGGGAAGAGCTGCACCACACGATTTTCACAGGTACAACTTATTTACAAGCAAGATTCACGTCCTGCTTATCCATACAGCCAGCTGACAGATGCTTGTTAGCAGGTGAAAAGAAGGCTACTTGTTAAAGTGCAGCTGCTTCAATATTTTTTTTTGCCAGCTGCATATCAGACACCACCTGGCAGGAATTTATTCATTAGGTATTACTTTAAAAAGCAGCAATGTGATGAATTTAAAATGATAATTCGGGATGTTTTCTGGACAAGGTAATTGATGAGGAAATACAGTGTTAATTTGCTGGGACTGTTATCGCTAGTGGCTGTAATATGTGGTTACTTTCCTGGGTTTGCAAATGAAACAGCCATTGTCATTCTGAAACAATAAAATAACAACAATCCCTTCCCATATTTATTAGTAAATAAAGGACATGGTGGATTCTAGGTCACAGAGATTCAGCTGAACTTAGGCTCTTGATCGAAAGTTAAGCTCCTTTTAATAGCTGGAGAAAATGCCTGGATTCTTTGTATTAACATTTTATAATGTGACAGTCTGAAGATCTCTCATGGGAATTGTTCACATTGCCTTCATTCTGCCTTCCTGGGGTTGTATTTTTAATAAGGCTACTTGCCCTTTCTGCAGTTTATTCTAAGCAAAAAAAATAACAAATAAAAAAAATAAATGGTAGGAGTGAACGCCGATCTCTAAGCATAAGTAAATTTCGTCCGAGTGATAAAGTCCAATCATGAAGAATTATCCAAACTAGAAAATTGGGGTTTAAGTGAAATATATCATGTATAAGGCATTTGAACTGAAATACATGAACATATTTCAGTAGCGGTGGAAGTTTTCTTTTCCTTTGCCTCTTAAAAATGTAATAATCCTCTCTCCCACGGGACTGATCTGAATTCATATATCAGCAACAATGAAAAAATAGAATTTCCAGGAAAAGAGTTCATTTATAAGACTGGGATTCAGCTCCCAAAGAGCATAATTCAGTTCTGATTATTATATTACTGGATCTCTTCATGGATAATTAATAGATGGGATAATCTGTAATATATAATTACAAGAAGACCAAAGAGTTTCGATCTAATTTATTGACTTAGTATTTTATGAAATGAAAGTTCATTATGAAAAAGAGGAAGTCTTTTTTGGTTTGACCTTTACCTAATTGATACTCCACAGATACTTTCATGTCCATTTATTTTCTAACCATGTCATACGTGCTCTGTAAAACTGTGTAAAGTCACACAGTCTTTTGGTTATCACTTATTTACAGTGGCAGTGTAGCTCTGGGGCTTCAACCCACGGGAAGTTTTAAATACAACAGTCCTTTCTCCTTCCTTCTTAATTCGACCCCTGAAGGTGAAGCAACACCTCCTGTAAGTCAGAGAGATCTGGTTTTAGAAGTGGCCTCGCATCATGGCAAAGCAAGCAGGCACCTGGGTATGATGTAAAGTCAAGGGGAAAAACTTCAACAAGTGAAAAGGAAAGGGTTTGCCTGAGGTTTCCAAGAGACACTGAACCTTCGAAGCCCTGTTAAATCTTTCCCAACCCAAGGGAAAACACAACCTTCTCACATTCACCACAAGGAGTGTCAAATATCACCTGCTGCAGGTTTCAGGAGCAGGGGACACGGTAAAAGGCATTATGTTTGCTGGATTTCCAGGCATGATGTTTTCCTGGAAATCATGTCTCACCAACTACATTTTTCCTATTAAAATTCTTATCCTGATGCATTCTGAAAATAATAACAACAAAAAAAATCTTACATCCACAGAAGAAGTGAAGTCAAGCTAGGGTTTCTGATGAAATTCAGGTCTTTTGCTCGAGGAAAGCTGAGGCTGTGCAACACAGAAACACCACGGGTGTAGACCCAGCCCGAGAGGAGGACGTGACTGTGCAATGCGTGGACGTACGGAGACTGGCCAACGTCAACAGGGCTGGAGGAGAGGAGCTGCTTTGCCTCTGCTTCTCTCCAACCTCTCAGTCCTTGCTGAGGTGACAACTACGAGAGCCGGTGAGCCCCAGTTCCCATGCCAAGATGACACTGCCTGTGAGCCTGTCCAAAGCTAGTTATTGGCAGAAGACTTTAAGGATTTAAAACTGAGGAGATAGGGTCTCGTGTTGCTGGGACAGCTTGTTTTGTTCAAAACTGGGGTTCACGAGGTAGCACATTTTGGAGGACTATAGCCATAAACACCTGTAAAGGCAAAGCTGAACCCAAGGCATTTGTAATGTGGCAGCCAGGAGCATGTTTAGCTTAATGAAGACTTTTTCAGGTCAGTTTCCTTCTTCTCTCTTTCCCCCATTCCAAACCACCTCAGTTTGCCTTAGTATGAAAGACACAGTAACATATCAGATTCCCTGTTACGTCCTTAATAGATACCTGCAACTCTCTGCAATTGTCCACAGCAAGAGCAGGCTGTCCTTACACTCAAGATTTCCTGCAAATAAATCCTATGTGCAAAGCAAGCACTTTGTACCAACCTGCTGCTAGACGTAAACCTTCTAGAAGAAATAAAATGTGAAGTGTGTAAGTGGAAGTTCCACTTCACGTAGTTTCACCTGTCTTCTTTTCCCCTAATTTCAAACTTGTTCAAGAGAAATAGCAGGTCTTTTTTCAGTTTTCAGGTGTTTTCTGTAAGATGCACCAATATATTTCAGATTAATGAATGAATAACTACCATTGTCCTCATAAAATCTGATCAAACAGTTGCACTTGGGTTTATTTCAGTTTAGATTTTTTTTTTTCCTCACATCTATTTATTCAAGATGTCCTTGTGTAATCATCATATCTGTGTGTTTGCAGGGGTGAGTTCTGGTACCACTGAAGACTCTAGTAAGAACAAATCGGTAGGAAAAGCAGGAACTTTCTTCAAAAGGAATAACAGATGAGATCAGCTATATAGTAAATTAATTACTGGAAGGTATTTCTTTCAAGTATTTGGAGCTGAAACAGTACAAGAGTAATTTTGCTGGCTTCTGACAACATTAAAACAGGAAAAGGCATTTTCTATATGTTCATTCAAATATTCTAATGCCCATTCTGTATGCTACTTAATTACAGAGGTCTAATTATGCAAGCTGAAAGAAATGTGCAGATCTGAAGAATGATAAAAAAAAAAATATTAACTTCATTTCTCCAAAATTAGAAGACCTGGATTAAAAGTAATATTTTCTTCCCCCTACTATTTTTTTTTAACTTAAAGTTGAAAAATAAACTAAATAGCCCTTTAGCTAAAGGTCATTAAAAAAAAAAAAACCAAACCAAAAAGCAAAGCAGAGAAAGATGATGGTATATTTTTAGATCAGTTGTTTCAGCATCTTATCAGCCCAAGGTGCTCACAGGACAGTAAGTATCAGTATGAAACTGGTAACTATCTCATCAGACTTGTACCGTGCATAGAGGGAAGCCGTACCAAAGCTCTCCAGCACAACGACTGTTTGTCTTTACATTCACTACTGTGACGTAGCAACAGTTTGCAATCTCACACGTGCTTAGAAAGCTGTCTGTATAGTTGTATGTGCACGTACGTATCTGCACACAAACACACACACATTTATAGGTAAGGGATATAAAAACGCTACAGAAATTAATGGGAGAGATTCCAGTTCTCAGAAAACACGTTAGCCACGTGGAGAGACAGGAATTTTTAGTGTGTGATTCATTCAACCAATTAAGGTGTCTAATTTATAAAGAGATGAACTGCGCCCTAAAATTATGAACTTTCCTCCACCAACTTCAAATTGAGTTTAGGAAAACCACAGCTGTTTTGGTGAAGCTGGAGAAACAAGGAAGGCCAAGTCTGCTAACAGGACAGCGGATTCAGTCTTAAGAAACACTGAATGGAGAAAACTTTTGGCATAAGCTATCGGTATGAGCTTCTAATTAGTAAGGATTAAAGAATTACCAGAAATACAGAAGCACTGAATAGGAAAGTTGTAGTACATGGTGTTTGATGTGGTACAGGCAGTGCCAGAGAGCTCCAGTAAGCTATGGTGTCTACAGAGGTGATATTTGAAGAGGGTTCAGAGAGGAATAATGAAAACAGTTCTGAGACTGGAGAGAATATTATACATTATTTAAGGGATGCAAGATATTTGGTTGGGTAAAGAGAAGATTATAGAATGATTATATGACACTCTTTAAGAACACAAGTAAGGGGCAGAACTTTTGACAGCAGACAACTCTTCAACCTCACAGAAAAACATACATAAATAAATTCAAGTCTCTAAATTCAAAATATAACTAAAATGCACATTTAAAACAGTCAGCTGGAACAAATTAATCAGGGGAATGGGGATTTGCTGGTGATCTCAAATCAAGGTTCATGTGTGTGCTGTAGCATAAGTAGTGCTACTGCATCCAAAGCCAGAATTAATGCAGGAAATTCCCATTACCCATTTCCAGGGTCTCAAGCAGCCAAAGTGGCCCTCACTATCCCCAAACTTAAGACAATCTGATGTTTCATTCTTAGTTGTGTTTGAAGTCTTGAGTTATCTCCACCAAAGGGCTTTTTCCCACACAAGAAGAAAAGTGCAGAGGCAGCAGGACTTGCTGAAAGACTTGTCAGTACAACTAGCAGGTCAAGAGAGGGGGTTATTCCAGCTCTGAGAAACTTGTGAAGCTCTGTCTGAAATACACAGCTGGTGTATTCATGCATTGAGTTGATGCACAGAATGGTCCAAAGAGGCCAAGGGGGATGGGTAACATGAGAAGAAGGGGTTTGCTGCCCCTGTTCCCTGGTGGGCAGTTTTGGAGAAGGCAGAACCAGAATCTTCTGGGAGAGGTAGAGTGGATGGCAAAAGCTGCAGATTACAGCGGAGGAAATTCTGACTCTATACCAAGAACAAAGAACTAAAAACACAGCCAGGGTGGAAAGCTCTGGATCAGGGCGCCCAGAGAGGCTATGGAAACACTGTCTTTGGAGGTTTTCAGACCTTGACAGGACGAGGCTCTGACCACAATGAGCAGGGGGTTGCACAAAGTGAGCACCAGAAGTCCCCTCCAAGCTGAATTATCCTGTGCTAAGATGCTAACTTGGGGTATGTGTTGTAAACAGAAACTCAGGCCTAGTCATATGGAATGATTAACTTTTGCCCTTTGCTATAAAAAGTAGGTATTTTCAATACATAAAAAGTTATTTCATGGGCAGATACCTTTATTTTCATCTCCCCCCCTCCCTCAAAAATGCTGCAATAAAGAGAATTTTTCTGCCTGTAAAAACAATGAAATAAGGTTTCCCTTCCTCCAGCAAGTTCTTGCTTACAAATCCCAAGCACAATCAAAACCACCTCAGAAGCTCGGTAAGTCCATTTACTTGAGCAGTAAATAATTTGCACATATACAAATTTATATACATATAAACATATGTGTAAAGAAATCCCAACATCTTAGAATTTAATCAGATATGTTTGTGGTTTCAGGATGTTAATGAATCACTGTAAGTTTCCTGTGTTTTCCTTTGCAACGCTTTCTACTGCAAATGGAGTTTTTCTCTATAAGAAGGCAGCAGCTTTCTCTCTGTTGCTATTAAGTGTAGGCTTCCAACAAGGTCAGATTAAGAGAACAATGAGGTTAGGAGTGCCCTGCAAAAGACGAGTCAATCTAAGAGCAAAAGAGATAAGCTCCCAAACCTATTTTAATATGTTGAAAAACAATGGGTATTTATTTTAAAAGGATTAGGTATTTGGGTTTGGTTTTTTGTTTGTTTTGCTTTATTTCCCATTTAACTTTTAAGGATTAAAAGGAGGTGTTTCAAATTGTAAGCAGTCACTAAATCCAGAATAGTGCTCTGATTGCTTAACTTTACCAAGTTAACTATCAAAAGAGTGGAAAGGTCATCCAGATGAGCAATACTTTTTCACTTCTACACACCACAGCCAATGCTTGCATAAAGAGAACTAAGAGCAAAATAAGATCTGAATTAATCTTTCATCGAGTATTGTTACTGGACTTTCTTCTTGCAAAATATGCAACCTTCTCCATTAAAGCAATTCACAAAAACACAAGTCACCAAGCCCTGTTTTCACAACTGTGACTGTATGCAAACATGCACTTAGCTCACACATACGCTGACCATCACCTCCTTTGGTCTGGCTTTTGCCCACAAGCATCTGAAGGTGAAGACTAGAGAGGCAAGTTTCTGATGCCTGTTTACAGGGATATTTTTGACACAGCTGCCTATCTGGTCGCAGCTGTGAAGAGTGTACAGGGTACAGTACCAATTTAACTCTTCACAGGATCTGAACTGATCATTAGCTCTGTCATAGAATCCTAGAATGGTGGGGGTTAGAAGGGACCTATGGACACGATCGAGTCCAACCCCCCTGCCAGAGCAGGGTCACCCAGAGCAGCCCACACAGGAACAGAGCCAGGGGGGGCTGGAAAGTCT
>WTSP01000419.1:53827-65111 GCA_025331215.1 Actenoides lindsayi
CAGGCTTCTCTTCTCCAGGCTAAACAGCCCCAGGGCTCTCAGCCTTTCCTCATCAGAGAGATGTCCCAGTCCCTTCAGCATCTTTGCAGCCTCCATTGGACCCCCTCCAGTATTTCCCTGTTCCTCTCAAACTGGGGAGCCCAGAACTGGACACAACACTCCAGATGTGGTCTCACTAGTGCAGAGTAGAGGGGAAGCAGAACCTCCCCTGACCTGCTGGACACGCTTTTCTTTATGCACTCCAGGAGACCATTGGCCTTCCTGCCCACAAGGGCACATTCCTGTTCATGGCTGAAATACACTCGTGACAGATTGGCCATCTTGACCTCCCAGTTTTCCTGTTCAAAAAAGCCTTCTTCTCCTTCCTGTCAAAAGGCATCATCCTGTGATTTTAATATTGTATCTAAATTATCTTCAGTTTCAGAACTGAGTTTTTCATCTTTCAAGATTATGTTCTGCATTATCTCTACAGACATGTATTATTTTTTTAATAATGCCAGTGAAAGATTCAAGATATGAGCTGATCTGAGACAGTAACTACTACTTCTTGCACATAAGCTTCATGTTAGTACAGGACAGTGAAAAAATACCAGACATTCTGAAAAGCCCGTGTCCTTACCTGAGCTCTCATTTAACCTAATCTGATGGATTTTTACATAAGGTAAATGTCTTACTACTGAACTACTGGTATATTTTCCAGAGATTACCAAGCAACTTCTAACTTTCATAGCCAAGCTCCACTGGCACTTAAGTTTTTGTGTCTACCTTAAGAAATTTTGGAGATGTTCCATCACAGGACTGCACAAATATATTTCAGCACCGACTTAGTTGTTTCTAAAAGTAATTTCATCTCATTGCCCAGTGAATTTTTTGACCTTTCTGCTGAGACTGAATCATGATTAGAACTAGGTGGAAATACCACTTTTTCCCCCCCCCCCAGCAAATATATCCAAAACGCACTTGGCTTCTATGATCACTTCCAGCCTGTGTGCCCTCAAGGCAGGAGAGCATAGGCTTGTGCTGGCAAGGCAGTGATCACCTCTCCAAGCGCTACAGCCAGAGAATCCAACCTTGATGATGGAAGCCAGGCTCGAATGCCCCACGTCCTCTGGCTGTACACTCATGCTGGTGTACAAATCAGGGCCATGTTACGTTTGGAGCCAGGATATTCAATGGGAAGTTGCCCATTGAGTTTAGTCAGGTTTGGATTAGGTAGCTACTTCCACGTCTAAGTACGGGTTTAAGAGAATACACTTCTGAATCAGTGCAGAAATCTGTACTGCTGAAGTGGACACAGGGCACATACGGGTTTTCTCAATCCGAAGGTACACTGCCCTAGACAACGGCAAGAGGACTTCGCGCAGAGTATTCTGCAGTGCTTTAAAAAGCTGAAATTAACCTCTAGGACTGATGTTTATTTTTATTTAATCTTTCAGAAACAATTCTTAGATGATAATAATTTGTTGGGAGAGTAAACTTGTTAGATCGAGAATTCACTGTGGTGCTCTCTGGTTTGTTTTTTTTTGTGTGTGTGCTTATTAGAATTCCTGCAGACAGAATAACACTTTGAATCAAATGTCCATCACCAGGTTCAAAAGGCCCAGCACATTACCTTCGTGCAAGAGTTAAAACCATTATTGATACAGCATCCAGTGAAACTAATAAAAACAATCTATTAGCTGGTACATTTTGTTCCTGGGGATGTGTAAAACGAAAATCAATATGAACAATGTGAACATTCAGAGGCAACACTGGCCCTGCTTGTTTTAGAAAATAAGAACTGTTCCTTATGTCAGTACCTTGTAAAATATTCTAGTTTTTCCTTTAGTTCACCTACTAGTTTTAAATAGAAGACAATAAGCTCACTGAGGCATCTGCCTCTGACACAACACTGAATTTCTCTTCATGAACTGAAAGCAATCTGTCTGACTAGGACATTGAGGACCAGTAATTTACTACTTCAGCTGTAATTTTAAGTGCTCACCCGATGCAGGGATTGAAGCTTTCATTCTATAATTATAGAGGAATCAAAGACTAGCACACTAATGTATTGAGCTACAATGCCAGCTATTTATAATCACTGCTTCTCAGGCAATATGTTTTTAATATGTTAGGATGGTATGGTTGTCAGAAACAATCCTTTTCCTTTCTTTTCTTTTTTTCTTTTAAACAAAGGCTCCCTAAAATGGCTGAAAATGCAAATTATTTTTAAAGCTTACAGTATTATAGTATTTTTAAAGGAAAGAAAAAAATCCTGTGAAATTTATCAGGATTAGTAAGGATTAGTTTTGGTCCTTCCTCTGTAATAAGGTACAAGGAACATCAGAATAAGATGTGTACATTAAAAAAACCACCACAAAAACAAAAAACACCATGATGTGTAACAAGGTTAAGACAGCAAGGTTGGATTCAAGTGCTTTTTGTGATCTGATCACCTGTGAGCGACCCAGATCACCAGTCTTTCTTAGCACTGGCTGAAATATGTGTTACAAATGACAGTTACACTGTCAGCTCCAGAGAAAGCCATGTATAGTTTTTCAGAAGTTTGGCTGTAAGAAGGCATCACCTGGATAAAAACAAAGCTTTCTGTGGGGATATAAGGGCTTAGCCAACACTAAACTTCCCATCAGGAAAGTTTTCTTGGGACCCATGCAGAGTTTATAGCCAAATTGAGAAAAAAACCTCCTATGGAAGAAAAAGCAAACTATCACTAGTGGAAGGAATGTCACTCTCACAAAATATCTTCTTTATGCTGCAATTCTGACCTTCCTGCTCTGTACTGAGACTTGAACCAGTGCCTGACTGACTCCAGATCTACCTAAAGCTGCCTTTCCCTCTCAAGGTAGTGTCACGTTGTCCTATTCCTGTCTCTGGTGTTTCTGGGCAGCATGAAGAGGCTGTGGGTTCCTCTGGAAAATCTTGAGCCATTTCTGCACTCTCAGACAGTTCTAGGGGAAAGACAAGGAATGTTCTTCTCCATTTAAGTCCTTTAATGGTAAGAGAGTCTTTCCAGGTAATGCTGATCCATTCCTTCAGCCCACTAATAAGACTTATCAGGTTGTTTCTTATTATGTTGTTTGTAGAGTGCCCAGCACAATGAAGCCTTACATTTCTTAGGGCTTTTGATGTCATATTGTTGTACAAATAATTATCAATAACGGAAAAACACGTTTAAATTATTCATGAATAACCTGTTCTGAAGTTGATTTAGTGTCTGGAAAATCCTGACTTGCATACCCAATTAATTAATACACGAGCTCAAAATTCAGGTGATGCGGTTTTTGTCAAAAGCTCTCTGCACTGGCTCTGGCTGATCCTAATGCTCATTCAGCAGGCAAGAGGGTTTTCTGTGCTGTTCCAGCTCACTGGTCTGATGACACTCACCTTAACTAGTTTCTTGTATCAAAGATTGACTCAACTGAGCATTTTCAGGGAGAAAGCTACAACGCAGGGCAGGGTCCCTGGGGCAGCCTGACGACGCATCTCTGCAGTGGACACTTACAGACTCTGCCCCATGCCTTTTTTCTGTGACTATCTGTATGGGGTCTGACTGAGATGGAGTTCATTTTCCCCCCAGCAGCCCTCCCAGTGCCGTGCTCTGCACTGGGAGCTGGAAAGGTGCTGGGAACTGTGCTGTGGCTGCTGCTGGGCTGGGCTCCCACAGCACCGATGTTGTTTGTCCAACATTCCCCCCGCAGCGGGATGGGGGAGACAAGATCTTGGGAGGGGACACGACTGGGACAGCTGACCCAAACTGACCAAAGGGATATTCCAGATAATATGATGTCAGCTGAACTACAAAAGCTAGGAAAAGGAGGAGCTGGGGGGATCAGCTTGTCCTCTGGAGCAACTGCTGTGCATTTGGAGTCCTGCTTCCTGACAAGGGCCAGATAGTGCCTGCTGATGGGTAGTAGAGAATAAATCTTTGCTTTCTGTTGCTTCTGCACATGGCCTTGCTTTGCTTCTTCATTAAACTGCTTTTGTCTTAGCCCATGAGTTTCATCTTATTTTCTTCCCCCTGGTCCAGATGAGAGGAGGGGGAGAACTGATGGAGCAGCTTGGTGGGCACCTGGCGTCCAGCCAAGGTCAAACCACCACACTATCTGCATTTCTTCTTAGACCTATAAAGAACCGAGGTACTGGGGAAGTCTCTTGCATGCTTAGAAGCTCAGCGCTGTGAAGGTGAACTGTTTACCTGGCAGAGTAGATGGACCCATGGTCTCTCTAGCTTGGCACCAGCTAGATCCCCAGCACCTAACAACACCTGCAGGCACTATCCTCTCTCTCAAAACTTGCCTCCAAAAAGTCCACTCCCTTGGCTGGTTGCTAGCTTAAGGAACCTACATGGATTAAGTGTCAGCCCCTTCCATTCATTACCCTTACCTTCTTCATCTGGTCACATCGCTGGTATTACTGCCTGACGTGGGATTGTCTCTGCACATTCAGTGCTGACAGCCAGGTTACTTTTTACACCCAGGAGGAATTTAATTGCTTTTTTATACACTGATTGCAGTGTAGAGTGTGCCCTTGATAGCAATATGAGTTTCATGATAAAATAAAAAGCCAAGGTATAAAAATTCCTGCCAGCCGGCATGAAAGCAGAGACACAGCCCCATCTTAGGGTTTTTTCTTTTTCTTTTTGAAAAATCAGTTGATTTCTTGTCATAGGAGAGGCATTTTGCTGCGTTATTCAGGAAAGGGAAATCTTCTGTATGGACAGATATAGAAAAATACTTTCTATTCTATTATTATTATTATTATATTGTATTTCTATACCTCTGGGATATGAGAATGGTAAATATGAGATGCAGCTAATATGAGGCACCACATTTATGAAGGCAAGCTCTGGTATTTAACATTGGTTCCAGTTTAGAGATATTTGTCAGGAGGATTTTCCATTGTACGTGCCATCTGTATCCACTGCTTTTATGTAGCGTTTTGTGTCTGCTTCTGAAATCCTACACTACTATTTTATCTGGCCTTACCCACCTGGAAGGTGGATGTTTAAGCTAATTGCCTTGAGTACCTCTGGCTCAGGACAGGGCAAACTCCCTCTGCAAGTATCTCTCTCCCTTATCATTTTACTACAGAAAGAAGTTCTTCAGACCTCTTGCCTAACGTGAGCTGAGACAGAGCCCGTCACAAACACATTAAATACCATACACTATCAACTCCAGTAACCTGTTCCTTGTGGTGACATGTTTTCCAGCCCATTTTCTGGGCCACTTTCTCAATGCCATATCCTAAAATTGCTGAGAAGCAGGTAGAATTTATTTTCCTCAGGCCCTTTAGAAATAGGCCATTTTTCCATGAAAAGAAGGAAGAGCGACCAGAGATTGGTCCTAACTGATGCTGCAACTGGCAAGTGGTCCCTATATAACTGCCCTACATGGCCTGGAGTAACTGACTTCCATTGTCAAAGTAATCTGTCTCAACTGCTGAGCATTCAAAGCTACACAAGCACTACTAGCACGTGGGGTTGTTGGTGTTACTCGCGTCGCATTGTGTCATATTTCTTATTGTGCTTCTAAAGCTGGAGATAGATATGTGAACAAGAAAAAACAGCTGAAGTTAAGGGTCTCGCTGTTAAATGCCATGTAAACTTTGGAGACAGCTCATCATATACATATATGTGTGTGTGTGCTTACACTTGTGTATGGATGGTGTTACATAAATAATAGAAATAGAAAATATTTGCTTTCTCTTCTATGAAAATGGACAGCATCAAGAGGAAAACAAGGTGCAGATTTAAAAATAATTAAGGAAAAAATATCCCCTGACCTTTTCTTCTGTTATCTGACCTTGGTTTCCATGGAAACAGTCTCAGACACGTCAGTAGCAGGAAGAACTCTCACTTACAGGTGTCACCTACAGAGAGGAACTGGTACCAACACAGATACACACTCCAGCATGAACAGCGTGAGAGCTCAGTGACAATGCAGATCTGCTGTCAGTGGTTTGAAGCAATATATTAAACTTTCAAAGGAAGAAGAGTAGGACCAGATCCTCTGCCCTCTGTTAATCAAGCCTCTTAAACATAGTTCCTGCTAGGCAGGGAGAGATGTAGGCATCCAGCATCGTTAGTTACTTTGGGTTACCTTTGCTTCGAAGCACATAAATATAAATAGATGTATCAAATTTACAGCAAAAAGGGCAAGGTCTGTTTTTTTGTAAGTAGGAGAGGGTTAATCACGTGTTGCAAAGCCCACTTGTTGTTGAATAAGCTAACAAAATCCTAGGAAGGCTCCTGCACAGAGGCAGGAGGTGGCTACAGAAACATCTCACCCAGCTACAGCAGTGACTAAGCCTGGGGTCCCAATACTGTGTTCTGCAGGCAGGGAATGAACACTGTCTTAGCTTCACAGAGAACAAACAATAAAACAAGGAGCCATTTTCCATCCAATCCTGGCCACATATAAGTGGCTGCCCCTGGGTACATCATTTACTTCAACTTCTTATTGATCTAGTCTCCCTGGGGTCTGACTCACTAGGGCCATCCATCCACTGTGCCTTAATGTACCTGGCTCAGACCTGACTCTCACGGCTCGTCTTCCTCCTCAGAGTTTGCCTATCCCAAAGGTAAATCTTGCTCCAGAGCAACGGCATTACAGATACAGGTTTGTTACTTAATTAAGGTATAGAGCTAATTGTCTATAATGATGTCATCAAAAGGCTGTTTGCTGGAGTACAGCACTGGAATTATTGACATAGAAAAGCTTAGGAATGGATCATAAATAACTCGCAAAGCCACGGTCGTCTTTGTTTCATTATAAAACAAGAATGAAGGGAGTCGGTCGCTGGCACTGGGGTTATTGACAACACAGATATACATCAAGCCTATTATGGAACCTGACATTCCCAGTTTATTTTCCCTTTTGATTTTTTTAACGCTCTATGTTTCTTGTTTAACAAATTGTTCTCAATATGACGTATTCACAATAAGCCCATAAGCACAAACTGAAACACAATTTCCTGCTAGCTTCAGTAGAAATACATTAATCCACTGGATATTTCCCAGGACAATATTATCTCTCATGTGCAGGCTATATTTCTCTCATTCGGCTGCAAAGGGGAGAAAAAATCCTTGAAAATCTGTTTGAAAGTGACATGCAAGAAAGTCACAGGTAAACTGCCTCTTGCTCATATGAAGACTTATCTACCTATCTATCTATCTATCAATCTATCATCTGTCTTTCTTGCAGCACATCATTTACTAAAACCCTCCCTGAACATGACAGTGAAGTTAAATAGTGAAAGAAAGGCAAGACTGTAGTTAGGCTACTGCACTCCTGATTGCTTTGAAAGGCTACTGTCATCTGTTCCTAACTGCTTGGTATCATGAGAGCATTTTGCATATCAGGAAAGGAAGAATGATGTCTGTCTTGTGCTTAAAACCAGGCATCTTTTAAAGACCCACTGCTGTTACTCACCCTCACATTTCCAAGGCCACATACGCTGCCACGCCTTGTAAAGATGCAATGTGAAATGCTACCAGGAGTGGTTGATTACTGGCCTCTTATGACCCACAAGGCTAAACCACTAACTTGTTCTTCACTGTCTTGTCAGCTGATAATGAGAAATGCTTTCCTCCAAAACAAATAAAAAAGAAAAAAATATAGAGTTAAGTTCCAGTTTTAAAGACTAAGCAGATTTTTTTCCCTTTTCTTTTTCATCTCGTTTCAAGTGCTCACATCACGCAGAGCAAGTAATGATCTCTCTGCAATCCAGTGAAGGGACAGAGCTTTGGCTTGGGCTATAGCCCTGTGCAGATGTCATTCTGTATGATGCACATTCCTCCTTCCCTTTCCCAGGCATTTCAGCAACAGTAGATTTTTAAGAAGACCTGCTGGTGAGCTCCAAACAAGTTCATATTATGCTGACCTTCCAGAACATTGTGCTCCTGGTGTATACCAGGCCAAATCTAGTAGCTCAGGATCCCTGATCTTCCTGGGGAAAGGTGGGATGCGTGAGAGGTGACTCAAAAATGAGGAGAGGTACTGGAAGTGAGAGTGGAAGGGGTTAACAAGATGGACACAGCAACGCAGTACTGCTTAGGTGATTCTGTCTTTGACCGCCACTGGAGCTTTGGGTGCTTTGGAAAAAAGGGCTTGGAAGTTCTGATCTGGAAATGCATCCCAACTGAACTTTCAGGCTTGGCAGGCAGAGAGGATTTGTCCTTGGTTTGGGAAGAATAGCCCTTGCAGCTCCAGAGGGAAAGACCAGAAAAACAGATGGAAGGAAATTAATTCAATAAAAATAAATTAGACCTTTTAAACAGTATTGTTTTTAATATTTATGATGCCAAGAATATTTGCATTTTTCTGTCAGCAAAGTATATGTCTCCATTTGACCTTCACTCCCCAAGTGAACACTTTATTTAGCCTGAATGGCAGGCATTTTTCTGTCTCTTCATGGACATTGTAAGAAAACCTGGGTGCTGTGGGGTTTTTTTTTTTATTATTCACATTGTAAAATGATTCTTGATGATAAGAAAATGGTAATATTTGCTCATACCACATGACTGGATCAAGGTAGCCAATGATCTGTATCTGGGTTGCTGCGGCGTGATGTATTATACTTCGTATGATGTGCTGCAGGCAGAAATCTTAATTAAGGCTTTTCCTAAAGAGTGACCTTCAGGGACTCCATTTTTGAATTGGTGTAAAAATAGACAATTGCCCTAAGAGCATTAGGGGGGTTGTGGAAGAGTGTTAAATGGACATTTCCCCATCTCGTCTACACAAAAAAATGATTATTTGCTGCTATTATCGAATGAGTCGTGAGGTGTTTTCAGGGAACAATCAGCCATAATGTGCACAGAGAGAGATTTCAACTTGACATGAGCTAGCTCAGGCCCTCAGCTTCTCCTCCACTTCCAATGCAAGTTGCACATCTAATTTAAGTACACACTCCCCCAGGCTCTATTCATCCAT
This sequence comes from Actenoides lindsayi, assembly GCA_025331215.1. Lineage (NCBI taxonomy): Eukaryota > Metazoa > Chordata > Aves > Coraciiformes > Alcedinidae > Actenoides > Actenoides lindsayi. Next base: position 62,761 of record WTSP01000419.1, read on the forward strand.
ATTTTACCGCACTGACGAATATTAACTGTTTTGGGATCCCTCTAATTAGCTGGCCACAGGTGCTGTCTCGCTCATCTTTCATCAATAATCCCCGTGCCCAGCACACAGTGGCATCTGAGCAGGTTTGGCCGGGCAAGAAGGGGATTGTGGATGGCACTGAGGAACCAAATTAACCCTACTCACAATAAAGCGCTTGTAACGGTAGCTACAGCCACGCGGGATGGTGGTGGGATGCGTACAAGTATCTCCAGGCTGTTCTGCTATGAATTCTCAGCTGAAACATCCTCACGATGCCAGACACGGGCTTTTCTTATTTATTCCATCCAGAAGAAGCTGCCAAAGCTGGCGGCAGTTTCCTGCCGCGGTCACACAGGCGCTGGGATAAGGCTGCCAGCTCTACCTCCTGCTGTCCATCCAGGCTTGGGCTCCGTCTCGAGCGCCAAGAGGAGAGGGCACGCAGCGCTGGCACCCCTGCGAACCTCCCTGGGGCTGTGCCACGCCATGACACACGTGTTGCCCGTGGTGTAGCTCAGGCTGGCTCTTCTGATGGCCTCAGAACTGCTGTCTCAGCTGAACGGTTTTGGGTTGAGTGGCTGAGGGACACCACGCACCCAGATAAGGAAAGCCGATTTCAGTTGCCGCGCGCTGGATAAGCCACTTAAATGTTAAAGATGAAATATGCTTTCAAAGTAACTTTTAAAAAGCTTTTGACACGAGTTATCCCCACCCTGCTCTACAATACAGCTTTCTTCGTGGGCAAAGATGAAATGCAATAGCTGCTGGAGCTTATAGAGAACTCTTGTCAGCGACGGAGCTTTTGTCTGCTTTTTTTGACAAGCAGAAAAACCCTGGCTTTTTAAAGCTAAAGCCTATTGTAAGAGACACAAACCAGACTCTTGGCTAGACTCACCCGGCCTATTTCCACTGAAATAAGCCCGCGCTATCAGTTTACACGAGCCGAGGGACTGGTTGTACCGGGGAGGACAATGTGCTCTCAGGGAGCGCGTCAGCCCGGGAGCTGAGGGCACGGCACGCAGGAAGCAGCCCTCTGAGCTGCCTGACTAGCCGAGCCCCGCTCCAGCCCCTCCAGAGATGTGCCGGGCACCGGTGGCACCAGCCTACGGGTGCCTCTAGCCCACGGGTCGTCCTAGCCCACAGGTGGCACCAGCCCACGGGTGGCACTAGCCCACGGGTTGCCCTAGCCCATAGGTGGCCCTAGCCCATAGGTGGCCCTAGCCCACGGGTTGCCCTAGCCCATAGGTGGCCCTAGCCCACAGGTGGCCCTTGACGCGCTGTGCAGCACGATGTGGGCATTGCTCAGAGCACCGGCTCCTGTCCGCATGATTTGCATGAAAAGCTCCTAACTCCCTTGCTCACAGTTCTTCCCATCGGGCTTTGCTGTAAACAAATGCGGCCCTGCAGGCCCCAGAGTCTGTGGCCTGCTGGGGTTCACCCCTGGGGTGGCTGGGCCACCGCCGCGGGAGGGGCCATTTCTCTTTTTATTCCCAGCTCTGCTGCTGCTCTTCGAGCGTGACCTGAGGAGAATTACCTCGTCTCACTGTTACAAGTTCCCAACCTACAAAACAGAGCTAATTTTGCTTATCCGAGGAGAGCAGGGAAAAGTCTAATGCTCGCCAAAGAGCCTAAACCTGCTCAGGTGCAAGCTGCCCCAGATGTGCAGGCCGGTGAGAGCAGACCTCGCCTCCTAAGCCCGGTACTGCAATGCCCGCTAACGGCCCCAGGCAGAAGGAACAACGGCCGACAAGCCATCCACGGCTCCCAGCAACACCCCTGCCCTCCTGCCACCGCAGTGGGACGGGACCAGTGCTCGAGTGCCACGATCTCACGCTGCCTCCTCCGCACAGTACCTGAAAGGGCTTCTGGGGCCCTGCTCCAGGCTGGTCATCCGGCAGAGCCCTGAGCTAAGGCAAAAGAAATAATGGACTAAAGAGACAGCTCCCTCGCAGCCTCACACGTCGTCGGGGAGATAACAGGCCAACGCGTATAAATGATCTGCACTGAATCATTTGCCACATCAGTATCAGAAGCTCTCAGCTTCATTCAGGGGCTCTCTCATCCAAACTGCATGCAAGGTGACAGTGTTAATACATCAATGCCTGCACAGACGGCTGTAATGAAATCTGTCAGTGTTGCCCCTGCACCAAACACTACTTGAGAAAGCAGATGTGGAGCTCAGATTCAGTTTATTACTGTCTGAACCTTCCTCACTTACAAAACCAAAGGGTGATTAAAGGGGAAAATCCCTGGCTACTGAAAGTTGCAGTAGCTGTTGCATGCAGCTTGGAGCACAACAGAAACAATGGAGCCAGCTGCTACATTATTACTATTAT
>WTSP01000419.1:65124-81999 GCA_025331215.1 Actenoides lindsayi
TATTATCCCTATCATATCAAATTTCAAAGACCCCAAAATACGTCAAGGTGTTTACAAGAAACCTCATCACATCAAAACAGCCAGACTTTCTGCTCTTACAGAGCTTGTACACTGTGGCACCCCTTGGAGAACAAAGCCACTCTGGCTGTCAGCGTGCCATGGCTCAGAGCTATGCCTCTTTTACCATGTGTCCAGGGCAAGTCACCTTAGGTAATGTTTTCGTAAGCGTGCAGCATTTTCAGAGCCGAAAGGCCACTTTCAGAACTGAAATCCTACTGGCTGCTAATAATATATAGGCTTATATGTGCTTAAGTAATTTCTGAAAATGAGAGGAAGTTCCCTAAATGATTTTGGCACTTCCAGAATGAATTAACTCATCTGAGCTAGTTACTCTGTTTCCTTCACAGTTACTGGACAGTAACAGCATGTGGGTAAAACAACTCCTCTGTCTTCCCCGAGAGCCTTCTTTGCATCCACTCCTGCACGAGGAAGAGCCAACACAGACACTAGAAATGCCACATTCTTCTTGTTGACCCTAGAGAGCTCCAGTGGGGATGTCTGCACTCAGGTACCTAAATACACATCATGCACCTTGTGTCCTGCTCTGCAACAAAGATAATCACACGGCATCCCATCTCCTCAGCAGCCCATCTCTCTGCCAAGGCCAGTCCAACCCTATAGGTTTGCACCACAAACACAGTGTACTCCAGTCTTGCTTCAGGTTCTTCAGGTTGCAACGCTCAAAAGCAGCGTGAGTGAGCCATACGAAACCCCCTGCCAGACAGCAAGGAGGACGAGGTGTTCTGCCATCCCAGACTACACCCTATCACTTTTACCATGAGAGACGCACAGTTGCAAGCACAGGGATGTGCCAGACTCTAGAAGCTCTCTTTTCCCTTCTCCTGTCTTTACAAGGCAAAAGGAAGTCTCCAGCAGCATCTCCGTGCTGCTGAATGTGGACAAAACCATCCTGTTGGGCCATCTGCCCGTGTCCTGTGCTGTGTGAGGAAAGCCTTGCTCTCCATCCTGAGTGGATCTGATGAGTAGAAATATCTGAAAGTCTTTCTTCTCATGCCTTGGGTATTCTGGTAATTACAGCGGGACAAATGGAAGTAGAGGGTTATTTTGGTAATTGCCTATCTCTAAGGTATAAAACAGTATATTATGTACTATCTACAAATTAGGATTCAAATCAAAACCACGTGTTTAATTTTGATTTTAATTGCATTTTTACTTCAAACATCTATTTTTTCTCCCTTGTGCAAGCAGACCTGGGCAATCTTGCAGAGATCAACAAAATCTTCCATAAATGCCACACATCTCTCTCTTGGTGGTGCTTGGCTCTGTGAGCATTTCATCTGCTAACTTCGACAGAAAGAGCTGTCTAATTTCTACAGCCTACTTATTTTTAAATCAACAAATATTTACCGCACATTGCATTTTAAAGGATACAATTATTAGCGTACCTCTCTTTGATTATCAGTGACACAGTAATAATACCAGCAGCTGCTGAATTGTAAGTGAAAATAACCCTTTGTTCTCATTTTTCTTATCTGTAGACTATAACAGCACTCATGGGGACAATAACCTATGAAATAGATTAAAAGCCTGTTAAATGCTATTTTCAGCCTGGCAGATCACCAAACCCTAGCTTACCCTTAAGCTCTGTTTCCTTTTAAATATTCCTTTTAGTATAGCCATGTGACATCAGTAATGTGCAGTTTTACAGTGATTAAGTAACTGCACAAACAAGAGGTTTTAGGTTTATAAGCCGAGTGGTGCAGCTCTGACAGGTGAGAAGGACTGCGCACCACCAGGCACCGAGGCTTCTGGAAGAGGCTGCAATGGTCTGATTTGCAGATTTGCCCTCTTGTCTAGGGACTTTAAATGAAAAAAGGGGACACTGTTGGTTTCCTGATTCTATCCAGCAGTGCTGAATCCCCTTCTTTGTCTACCTCCCCCTTTTACAGCACTAGATTCAGACTCACAGGGAAATAATTCATATTTATTCACTGAATAATTCCAAGGAAGTTTCCAGCATGATGAATGCTGAGGGGGGTCATCAGTGGAAATGATGCTGCCCAGGGCCATCCTTGGTGAGACAATCTGCTTTTCCGAACCTCTGCTGGCTTGGGACTAGTTTATCCATTTGAAAAAGGAGAACAAAAGAAAGGGGGAAAAAAATCTCCAAATCTAGAAGGACTAAAGGCACCAGTAAACTGCAAAGAGCTTCTAATACTGTAAGAGGGCTTGTTTGGTTTTTTTTTATGTAAGACAGGAAAAACACAGCTCTAGGGGAAAAATGGGACAAGGAAGCTTTAGTGCCAGTGGAAGAAGGACGAGGGCTCTTGTAGACTGATTGTGCTCTGCTGGGAACAGTTGTTTTTGCAGGGTAGATTGTTTCTGGTCAAATGTGGGACAAAACAGATCTCGTCAAGAACAGCACAACAAGATCTGGGTCTTTCTTCTGCTTCTTGTGCTATTTCAGCATCTTTAGTTTCGACCAGAACCTCCCTCCTGGAGCTCAGAAACTCTTTCTGAAGAAAGCTTGGTTGGCACTGTAACCTTTAACCCTCACTCAGATTGTTTGAATGAAAACAAGCCTGTAGAGAAAGTTTCAATAATTTCTGAATTCAACTGATGGGAGGCAACATAAATGAAAATTTTCCCAGATCTCATCACCTTCTGAATAGTTGGAAATAAAAAATGAAAAATGTGTGTGCATTTATGGACATTTCTTTATGAATATTTCTCTTAAAATTTTAAATTGGAAATTATCATCTGACTTTCATCCTAAGAAGGAATGGCCTTTCCTCTTTCTAATGTTTAAAGTCCTTTGGACCTCTCACTGAAGGGACAATAAGAGCTCAGAAAACTTTATGCTGTGAGAAGTAACACTCCTGTACTTGAACTTCAGCTTGCTAAAGGCACAAAGACCTCTCGCACACCCGCACATTGCAAAAGACAGGCAATTGCCCAGGACTGAGAAATTCCTGTTTATCCAGGCAGAAATCTGCTGCCTTGAAAAGATCAACACGCGGGAAGAGGACCAGAGCCTTTAAGGCACTCTGTCCTCCTCAGCAACAACCCACCCCATCATTCCTCAACCCCACGGGGTTCCTGGAGGTGATTGCTCAGGTTCCTGAGCTGCAAAAGGAACTTTTTGCTTTTGGAACAAGGCCGTTATGTTCTTTAGCTGAACACACATAAAACACTATCCTCCAAATCAATTTGTATTTTTCCTTTGCTTGCTGCTGAACTGTGATACTTCCTCACAGACTTTCTTCTCCCTTCTCTTTCTCTCTACATCCATATTGAATGTGATAAGATTTTTACCACGTGGCTGGATGTCACACTCAAATACACTTCCAGTGTAAACAGCATCACGATACACCAAAAATAAATAAAAATAAAATCAAGACTTCCTGTCTATGTTTCATTTGTATTGCTACTGGAAAACACTTTTGAGATTACATGTATTTCAGTATTTATTGTATTTCCCGCTCCAACTTCAACGTCCATAAGACACATCTGTAGTAGAAAAGGAAGGAGATTGTCGTGCACCCTTACATATGCCTCTTACTGGACAGGATGTTTAAGGCTGGAATTTCAAAGAAGTCTTTGCAGGTCAAATATCAAAACTCCATTGTAGTTTTAAAAGAGATGGTGCCTCAAGACCCCAACTGGACTACTTCTGCAGGTGACATTTTAATGCACATCTTCAGGTTTTTGTTCATTTCCCCAAATCCTGGAGCTTCACTTTGAGCTGTGGGTTGAAATGAACTCGAAACATAAAGTGAAGCTCAAATGAAAGCTCTAACTTTTACCTACTTTCAGAAGACAACTTCAAATCCCACTAGATCATTCTGTGAAGTATGTTTTTGAAGCAAAAGCTTAGTTCTCTTCCCCTGATGTGTGCTATTATCTTTGCACCTTAATTTCACCCATTTGCTTGTATCTCATAAGGAAGAGAGCACGTTTCTGTACACTCAGATGACCTGGTTAGGGAGACAGTGTTTGCAGCTAAAGCAATAATATCACTACTCTGAAAACGAATCCTATTTAAAGCGTATTCCTGTTACTCTGGGAGCAAATCGAAGCTACAGTGTTTAATCTTCCCCTGGTTCTTTCACGTTTTGTGATACCAGCATTCTGCATTTACAACCACATGGGTGTTGGGAAGTTACTGATGGTTGTTGGACACACCAAGGTTCCTGCAAAGGTTCATCACAGGCAGTGACCTGGGTACTGATATGGGAACGTAAGATATATCAGCTATAACCTGAGCTTTATTATTTTTTTTCTGATTCACTATCATCGTTTTTTATTCAGACACTGGGGAATATTTTCTGGAAAAATCTGAAGGAGCCCTGAGCCTGAACTCCAGCTATTGTATACCCACAGAGTAGGAGAGATGGATCTCAGGAGGTCACCTACTGCCACTTTACCAGGAGAAATTATTTTTTCTTTAATTATTTTTAAAAGACTGATCCAAAAAGCCAGCGCAGGATTTTCTCCCAGTGCCATGTAGATTGTAACCGTTTCCACAGGACCGGGTTACCCACATGACGCTGGCCGCTGGGATGTGAGCACCGTAGTCAAGCTGTGAACGTTTACGGTTTGATCCAAAGCAGTGGGCTACGTAGCCACTCGTTCCTAAAACCACAGCCCGGAGAGGAAACCCCAGCCCCACACGATTGCCGTCAGTTGGCAGCTTCCGTTCCTGTGAAAAGATAACCTTCCCTTGCCGGAGAGGGGCCAGATGGCAGCCCTACGGGTTGCCACTCCAAAGCCCCTCCGAGCAGAGCTCTGGGTACGGGAGCCGTCGTTCCAGCAGCATATGCTCGAGCGCTGCAAGCTGCTTTCCCTGAGCCTAGCATTGCACGGCTGCATGCTGGGCTCCCTCGCAGCCACGGTTCAGCGCTCGCCTTCCAAGGCTCGCCATGATTCCTTTTAGGGCTTGGGTTTTTTCTTTAAAGTGAACCTTTGCTTACCAGAGATACAAAAAGCACAAACACAAATTAGTGTGTACAGATAGCCAGAGAATCGTTCTCACCGCAAGAGACCATCAAGCTAACCAACTGTTAGCCCAGCACCATTACACCGTGTCCCTCAGTACCGCATCTACACATCCTTTAAGTGCCATCAGGGGTGGTGACTCCACCACTGCCCTGGGCAGCCTATTCCAGTGCTTGACAACCCTTTCCATGAAGAAACTTTTGCTAATAACCAGTCTAAACCTCCCCTTGTGCAACTTCAGGCCATTTTCTCTCGTCCTTTCGCTTGCTGCACAGGAGAACATACCAACCTCACCGTGCTACCACCTCCTTTCAGTTAGCTGTAGAGAGTGAGAAGGTGTCCCCTCAGCCTCCTTTTCTCCAGGCTGAACAAGACTCATGTGCTTAAGATTTGTTTTCTAGTCCCTTCCCCAGCTCTGTTGCCACGCTCCAGCCCCTCAATGTCCTGCTGGGAGTGAGAGGTCCAAAAGTGACCCCAGGATTTGAGGTGCAGCCCCACCAATGCCCAGTAGATGGGGACAATCACTTCCCTGTTCCCGCCAGCCACACTATTTCTGACACAAGCCAGGATGCCTTGGCCTTCTTGGCCACCTGGACACACTGCTGCCTCATGTTCAGCCGGGTGTCCGCCAGCACCCCCAGGGCCTTTTCTGCCAGGCACCTTCCAGCCACTCCTTCCCAAGCCTGTAGCATTGCATGGGGTTGTTGTGACCCAAGTGCAGGACCCGTCCCATTGGCCTCATCCCATTGATCCAGCCTGGGCAGGTCCCTCTGTGGACCCTCCCTACCTTCAAGCAGATCAGCACACCCACTTAACTTGGTGTAGTCTGCAAACTTGCTGAGGGTGCCTTGATCCTCTCAGCCAGGTCATTGGTAAAGATACTGAACAGAACAGGCCCCAGTGCTGAGCCCTGGGGAACACCACTTGTTACCATCTTCCAACTGGATTGAACTCCATTGACCACCACTCTCCAGGCCCATCCACCCAGCTGATTTTTTATCCAGTGATGTGTACAGCCATCCAAGCCATGAGCAACCAGTTTCTCCAGGAGAATGCCATGGGAAACAGTGTCAAAATCTTTACCAACACGCACAGGCTTTCACTCATCGACTAAGCGAGAGTCACCTTGTCATAGAAGGAGATCAGGTTCATCAAGCACGACCTGCCTTTCATAAACCCATGGGCTGACTGGACCTGATCACCTGGTTGTCCTGTATGTGCCACGTGATGGCACTCAAGATCATCTGCTCCACAGTTATTTGTATATTCTGTGATACGCGCAGTTGAACAGAGAATTTTACAGATCGTGTTTTCAAATCCAAGCCTCACAGTTCTTAGGCCCTGATAGCAGTACTGTGCTAGAGGTCATGTGTTGGAAACTTATGATCTTCAAGGATATCAGAGTGGCCATTGCAACAGCAGGGAGTACACACACTCTCTGTTCATTACTGAATGAATCCAAGGAGAGACCTGCTTATGGCCAGGAGAACAGTTCTATCTCCCAGAGGTAGATGTGGTCCCCTAGGATCCAGTGCTCAGTCCTGGGGAAAAATATTGGCTACTTGGAGCTAACGACTTGCGTTTGTCAAAGGAAAGACACTATATAAGGTAAGGTGACACTTTTTATACCTCGCATAATTAAGCTGTGGAAATTTTTGCAGTAGGATGCTGTGCATAGTAAATGGGCTCCAAAATGAATCACTGGAAGAAAAGTCTAACAGGAGTGACTGAGGTCATACAGATACTCGTGAGCCTGAGCTGCAGATCACAGGAAGCTGAGAACGTACACCAGGCAAGTACTGCTGCATCCATTCCTTACACTTACACTCTCCCCTAGACAATCAGAGATGGCTTATTGAAGAATATGAGTGATCGGTGTGAACCAGGGTGGTTGTTGCTCAACTGCCCATGGGAGGCTGACACCAGTGCTGATGTTCTCACTGCTAAGTTCTGACAAAGAGCAATGTTGTCATCTAGGCAGCAAGTCACAGAGGTGAGACTGGGTGGGATGCAGTGTCCTAAACTTAGGTGTCCAGTGTTGCTGTGGGCACTGCAGTGTTTCCTGCCTCATCTGCAGCTGAATCCCATGCATATGAATTGAGCACCCTGGGGTGCTCAATTGTCTCAGCTCACCAAAGAAAGAGTCAGTTGGGAACGATTTTTCTCCTCTCAAAGAAGTAAATTAAAGTAGAAAATATGAATTCTAGATGAAAAGTGCCTATTTCTCTCTTGACCACTGGTGACTAGCTGTCACCCGGCACTAAGGGGACACTAGCTCAGCTCTAGACATCCCCAGTGTGGATGTCTAAAATCAGGGGAAACAGGGCATTGATGCTATTCAATAGCACGTGGACACCAGCCCAGATTTCTTCTGGGGACCCAAAAGTGATTTTCACCCAATGTCATCTCAAGGCAGTTGGGACTGACCACCAGAATATTCCTTCTTTAACTGGGACCAGAATCAAGCATCTCTGAAACATGTTCCCTGGGACTTAACAGTGCTGGGTTTAGTGAAGGTGACACTTGCCCAAGCATCCCATGAGGAAGTGTAAACTGGAAGGAAATATTAGATTGTCTCAGCCAGCCTGAGCCATAAAATGCTGAAATCCTGTCGTCCTCTGCAACTGCAAGTCTCCCCAGTGCTAACTCCTGACAGGGTGACAGCAAAGGTAAGGCCCAGCACTTTTAGCTGACAGATGACCTTTAGCTGACTAAAGCTCTGGTAGGTTTACTCCTGAGCCCCAGAAAAGAAAACTAGGCTTATAAAGATTTGCAAAGGCCATGAACATACTGTTCCTGTAGATTTTTTGAGCGGGTTTTTTTTTTACTCACAAATGGTAGCAAAAGCTATTCTGGTAATACTCTGTGAGAAACAGGGCAATAAATTGGTGTCGTTTGAGTGGATTAGTACTGTCACATCAGCTGCCACAGCATTCTGCCTGTGTCATCAACTGTGCTGCTGCCATTCTCTGTGCCCATCACATTGCAATAGTAGCAGACATTGCAGTTAAAGGTGGAGTCAAAGGCAAGGCATGTTCTGAATCAATCTGGGAAAAAAATTGGGGAAATGCTGGTATTAGAACTACAAAAAGAAGTGATGACCTTCTGGTAAGCTCATGACTTTGGGGTGGTATCAATGTTACTAAGCATTAGAACATTTTTTTCTTAAAGAAATTAATTTGTATCAAGACAAAGTAGGCTCTGTATACTCTGATTTCAAAGGATAAGAGGAGACTAATTCAGCTTTCTTGAAATCACAAGAAGGATGATCGTGACGAACTGTCTCACGCTTTCTAGATAGGAGAGTATGAACCCTTGGCTACAGCACATGTGACTTTGAGCTTGGTCTGGTATCCTATCAGGGGACTCAGTGAGCAACTTCGGGCATGTTGTTTACACATCTGTTATAAAAAGATCTTCATGGCTCATAGAGGTGCTTCAGGTGCTCAGAAGGAACTAAATATCCAACTGACATTCCCCCAACGTCTTTTGACTCTCCTAGTATCAACAAAAGAGTCCTTCTTATCTGTCTTTTAAGGCCCCAGAGTACAAGGGAATAATGAGTGCAAAGTATTATTTCTATAGCATGACAAAATGCAGGGCAATTATACATGAGAAGGAGATATGATCCCTACACATATTTATGATGTCTCAAAATAAAACAAATTTATTTGGTGTTCACATTTGAGCAAAACACATAACCCACAACCTAAATTGACTAGAAATACTATGTGGGCTGGAAGAAAAATGCCTCTTGCAGACTGAATCCAAGCCTTTCCACTGTGCAGAGAGCTGGAACAGAGAGCAGTCTGCTCTCAGAACAAGCCTGAAGCTGCAGAATGGAGGTGGAAAAATCTTGTTTCACATGAGGCTTGGAAATTTGTTGAAAGGACAACTCTTTCAACACGAACAGTTCTCTAGTAAACTTCTGTGATATGGAAACAGGAGCTTGGCTGGACCACTTCTGTATCTTTTGGTGAAGACTGTTTAGATACAATCTATGCTTCTCAGTAACTTCTCCCACCTTATTTCAGGACAAACGGGAGTAAAATTTTGGCATACCAGCCATGGAGATGATGGCCAGGAGAGTGGGACAGCTTGGCTTCTGAACCATTGAAACAAAACACTTTGTTTCCAGGAAAATCCAGCAGAAACCTGTAACGCTGGTGGAAGGCGAATTTTGAATGCATGCAGAAGCGCTCCTGCCCTTGGCTCAACCAGGGTTTCTCAACCCAGTGGCACAATCTACCAATTCTTCAGTAATCATCACATTCACTCTGTCTCACTGAGGACAGCAAAGTTCATTTCTACCTCACACAGTGTGAATCAGGCCCTAAGTCGGGCTTAATCCACTACGTTCTTAACATTGAAGACTATCAGTCTTCTTTCTCATGAACCTTCAAGAGGAATATTCCATTCCCTTTCACTCAGATCTATCCCTTTGTTCCTACTTCTTTATTTCTTTTCATTTTCTGCTCAGAGTTCCTAGAGGACAAGCCTGGATGTTTGAATTCCCTACTGAGCCCTGCCCACATGGCTCCAGTTGGTTTTACACTGGGCAGCCTGTCAGAGACACAAGACTAAGTGCCCACAGTCTCAGCTAAATGCATACTCAGGGACATTTGTTTGTTTTATTTTACAGCCACAACAGCCAAATCCCCCAGAAGAGGTTTTGAATTTGTATATATAATCTCCTTTTGTTTCTCTGAGTATGTCTGCTGAACATTTTTTTTTTGTTGGGTTTTTTTTGGTCATTTCTTGTAAACCCTAAACATAACAGTCACTTTCAGTCAAATAGAGGAAATAACTTTCTGTGATTTCTGCTCACCTTCTTCCGAGCTGTGGGGTGAGGAAAGGATTTAAGATCTGATTTATTGAGTTACATTAAACCTTAAACAGCTTTGCCCTTATCTTGTCTACCATTGCTCTCTTCTGATTGAAGAAGTCCTACCAAAATGATTAATTTACTTTCCAGTTCTGACGTAATTTTGTGTTTGTTTTTGTTTTTAGACAAGAAATATTCAGTACTAGGAAGTTCTTGCCACACAGACCTACTCACATTGACCTGTGTCTTGCAGGCAGTGTGAGGGGTTCCGATAAATTGCAGGTCAAAGATGGATATTCACCTCTCATGCCTGCGAGTGCAGTCAGCTATGGATCTGTATTCCGGTGCCTTAACACAGCATGGCCAATATTATTGTCAGGCAAGCACTTAATGAAGCTTTTGTATGCATTGTGAAAATTGTCTTTGATAATGACACTTCTCTGAGACAACAACCTCTTGCCTTGCAAATGACAAAATGCTTTTCATAGTACAACACTGGACTGCAATAATAAAGCGTTAAAGCAAAAGTCTCATGACAGTGTTTAAAAATTTATTTAAGAATGCTTTTAAGTCTTTTTTAATTTATTTTTTTTTTATATTTCCTATTCCCCTTTATTAAGATATATGTACCAAATCCTTCCCTACCCAGCTGCTGTTACAAAGGGTGACCGTTTCACCAGTAGAGCTTTGTGTGATAATATTAGAAGGCAGCAGATTCTCTTACATCTTTCTAAAAACTCCTTTTTTTGAGCAGAACCTGAATTTTGCTTGTTTTTCTGTACCTGTTTTTCTCACTAATATTCTCTTTTCATCTCTCATTTCCTTCCAAACTGTGAGTCTTGGAAGTCACATCCTGAAACAAGTATTTTATATAGTTCTATACGTCACTCTAGATGTTGCCAGGAGCACGGCCGATCTGACATTTAGCCTTGACTCTGGTTCAAGGTCCATTTAGAAGGTCCTGTCATGTTTGTTGAAGTCTTGTTCTGGTATCTGTCAGCTGTTGTTCCAGAGAACTTCTTGCCCTAGATGATTATTGCCATAGGTGATCAGCACAGTGAAAAATGGGGTCAAGGAAAGAGTCAAGATCCAGACGGTTGAAAGCCGTGAAAATAAAGGTCTTAAAACAAAACACAGAACTGAACAAGGAGCCAAGGGTGGTCTGTGATGAACTGAACTGATCAACTCTTATCAATCTGTGTTGCTGATGTGACAGGTCACCATGTGTTGGACCATCTGGATCCTCTTCATCACGTTCTCCATCAACCCCTTGTACAGTAATACTCAGTAACTTAATGCAAAGGTGACAAACACGAGGCTGGTTATCTTCCTGCAACACGGCAGGAAAAGATGCAGCCTCTCAATTAGCTAGAATAAGACATTTTTACCTTAGACATGTCTTGAGCACACAGGAGCAACAAAGTATATGGGACCTGGATGAGATGATGGCAAACCCTTAACTGATCCTATACACCAAGGAAAACTGTTGCCTTAATCTGTTCTTTAAAGTTTTTTCTTCTTCTCACCTGCACCTAACTGGTTCATATTTAATGTCTTATTTATTACAGCCAGGCAATAATTCAGCTGGACCTTAACATAGAAATATGGATGATAACACAGAAGTGAGTGACTAACCAAGAACTGTGATAAGTCTGACTTTTAAGACAATTGGTAAGCTAGCAGAAAGAGAAGGTTTTAGAAACGTTCAGCATTTTGAATCTTTTCCTCCATACACACCAATACTGTCCTTGGGCCTTGACTCCTCATTTCTCCTCAGTCCTGCCAAGCTCTGTCAGACACACGTCATCCTGTCTTCTTCCCACTGCTGAGCCACATTCTGTTGTGTGCCAAAGACAGCCCCCCGAGCACATCCTTTTCCCTGGGCTGCCCGTCTCCCCTGCCTATCCCACGGCACAGGGAAGGGCTGAGTGGGGGCTGAAGGTTTCTCCATGGGGGAAGAGGAAAGCTCAAGGAAATCAAGGAAGAGAGTTTTACAGCAGTAATAGCTCCACTTTACTTGAACAATTATTAGTGAAAATTATAGCAGGAAAAATACCGTTACATCATGACCCCCCTGCTGCAGCCCTGCCTGCCACACTAACTGTTTCGTGAGGGACAGGGTGAGAAATGGGACCAGGAAAGCACAGGGTTCTGGTTTGTGCTCAGAGGCACTGTGAAACACTCCGAGTGATGTTTGACTTACATATTTAGACAGGAGGTGAGCTGAAGGCTAAAAGCGGTTCAGAAATGCACAATTTGGTTTTGCTTCATTCTACAGAAAATATAAATGGGAGTGAAAGAAAGCAGCGCAGTTTGTGAGCAAGACCAATCCATTCCTAATAGAGCAGAGGCCCACTGTTTGAGAAGCGAGCCGATAGAATAGAAAGAAAGCAATTTGCACTGTCATGTATATGACACAAAAATTGCCAATTTTTTTTTTTCCCAAATAATAAATGAAGCAACTGGAGAAAGCAGAAGAAATAGAGCAGATGGAGTGACAGCCTAAAAAAGACTTAAAATGAGAAAAACTGCGTCAGATCAGAAGGTCTCTACAAGATGATGCTACTGCAGGAAATAATCAATGTGTCACTAGGGCCTGGAAATTGGAACACAAAGGTATGAACATGTAGAAAATATCCCAAAGATCACATCTGAAGACCTCAGCAGTGACTGCCGAGGAGAGACTGGCCAGCATGGTCTCATGGCACTAGAAGAGGGATTCTTGCCTGGCCTTGCTGTGATCCTGAGAGTCTCTTCCTTAACTGTTACCCTTTCTTTCCTCATTGTTCTTGTCTCTCTCACCTATTTACACCGCAAACACTTCAGGGAGAAATGAGACCTGCGTGAAGCCCAGCAGGACAACACCTGGACACTTGTCCATGACCTTTTGTCTCGCTTTCATAGTACTAGCAACATTACTGGTATGACAAGGGAGTTCAGGCTTGGAGAAGAAAGGATTCCCAAATTTCCTTGAAAAGCTGAGCAGGACTTGATAATTGCATCCCTTTCCACACATTTCCTTCTTGTCATGCATTACCGATCATCATGCTGCTGTGACTACCAGTAACAGTGCAGAGAAGGAAAATGCCACTTTCCAGATAGAATGATCAATCTCTTTGACTCTGCCTGTAAACATGTTTCATCAGGGGGTCACTAATATGCTTTTATTGCCTCCCTGTCAGAGATGATGCCATTACCAAGCCTGATAAAGTATTCTATAGAGGGTTCCTTTTAATTTTATTTTTTATGTGATCATGAGAGACCGTAACCGATAAATTTAGTTCAATGCTTTCTCACTATTAACTAATTCTGAGTAAATCCGTTGGGGCAGTCTGGATACAAACACTTCAAAGAATTTTTACAGGATATTGAAAATGATATTCACCGTGGGACAGAGATTTAAGTACTGAGCTGCTAGTGTTTTCTTTACCATTAAAGCTACAACACTGCTAAATGTCATTTAGTCAAAACACTGTGTTCAGGAGGATTTGTAGCACAAGATGACTATTTGCTTTTAATAAATTTGTTGCATCAGGGTGATTATGTTAGCTTATTTCTTGGGGGAAAGGGAGTTTGAGAAAAGATGATACTTTTTCCCCTCAGTTTCTTTATTGGGGCCCAATCCAGGTCCCACCAAAGGCAATGAGAGCGTTGCTATCCCCTACAGTTGTAACAGTCACATGATCTCTGAGTGCTCTGCAGTGCTCAAATCCATAGTAAAATACAGGGCTTTTTCAGAGAAAGAGGGAGGAGAAAAAAACCCCAACCAACCATTCCCAAATCCAACCAAACAAAAAAACCCCATCTCTAGCAGTTTGAATAAAAAAAAACCAAAACAACCAAAACAAAAGGGAACTGAAATAAATGTTATTTCTCATGGAGGGTTTTTTTTTCCCACTCTGCTTTCACATCCTATATAGCACCCTAAAAACTGGAACACAGGATGTGAAACCATGGAAACAGCTGGATGCTACAGGATTTTTGAACTACTTTTGTCAAGGTTGAGACTTTGGGGATTTGGGTTTTTTTTTAAGTTTAATTGATTTTTCTCCCCTACTGAAATCCATAGTATGTTGAGCTTGTTAAACCTATGTTAGAGGTCATAGACTAAATTTAATTGGTAGTATTTCTTTTGAGCCTAATTTAAAGGTTGATTTGGCTTTATGGACAGACCCTTAGCTGTTGTAAATCAATTCAGCTATATAGGGGCTCTGTTTGCATCAGTAGAAAATACGGTCACCCAAGAATCAAATCCTATGAAAAATCTCAGGAAGAACATGAAAAAAAGTAAAAAAAAAAGTAATTTTTTAAAAGTTCCTTTCTTGAAAGACTGTTTCAATTAAATTTTCTGTAAAGTTGAATATTTTGCAAGGAGGTTAAAATACACCTATGATTTTATTTTCATTCAATCCAAGAAGACAATGCTGTCCTGGGAATATGCTTATATGTGGTTATATGGGCTATATGTTTGCTTCTATTTGGTAAAGCCACTTCATAAATCGCAGTCAAGTCTCCAATCAGTCATTAAACTACTTTCTAAACGACTCCACTTCCCCCCTGGGGAGCCTTGGGCTCAATATTAATGGCCCCTGCTCCTTTTTCTCCCTCCTCTTCTTCTTTGGGCTCAGACTTGGCCACCCCTGTGCATCAACACCCAGCATGGCCCTGCCCAGCCTTGCTCCTCGTCTTCCTCCTTGTATTCCTCTGTGTGCCTTCGCTCTGGCCCTGAAAGGCTCCCTGACAGGAGACATCTCTGATTGCCTGAAGGCAGATCAAAGTCAATTAAGGAGCATTGCGCTGCAGCAAGAGAGGGATTAATATTTATATTTTTCCTCTGAAGAAAAAACAACTACAGAAATGTGAAAATCAATGCTTGGAGAGATCTTCAGCATGTTTGTCCTACAAGACGGTTAATTTCCTGCGTTGTGGCCAACACTGGTTTTTATAGACCTGTTCGCAGCTCACGTGCATAAATCCTTCCAGGCTGAAAGGCTATAGAGTATGCTTACATTCTCTGCTGTGCAAAAAGCACTCGCAGGATGCCAATATAGAACACCAGTGGCTTATAGACCTTGTGAGGATCACGAGATTACTTTGCACTTAAAATTCCATTTCAGTAAAATGTATTCAGGATCTGGAGCCTCTGCCGCACAACTGCGGAGGTGGTTGATCAGTGTGAATGAAGTGAAACTCAACAGAAAGATGTGTGCAAAATTCAGTCAACAGCTTTTCAGATCAGGTGTGGTCAAGATTGTTTTTCCTGAATCCAGATATCCTGGAAGGAAGTACTAAAAAACTAGATAAAGCACTATAACAAATGCTACTCCATCAGCTTTTCTAACTCAATCAGAAATCGCACTTTAGTCTTGAAGTGCTTTTTTTTTTTTCCTGAGCAGCTCGGTAGCTACAAAAGTTACTGATAAGCTTTTGAGTGAAAGAAATGAGTCTCCTAATCTTCTGGGATTCTCCCCTCACCAGCAAATGTGCAAGGTATTGGAAAAGTCCAATGCTGAAATAATTCATTAATACTCAGTAATGACAAAACTGTAATCTCAGGACAGGGGGTTCAAGTAACAGAGCCTGGGCATCTCTGAGAGCTATGAGCAATCTACTCTACTCTTTACACAGATCCTAAACAGCGCCGCAATAAATCTTCCACAGATGATATGACACTTATATCTATTTCCCCCTATATCTATTAACTTAAAAAGTCATTTCTGTATATATCACGCTTCACTTAACTCATCTTGACAGCAGTAATGTGGAGTGACGATCTCTTGAGACAACTCCAAAATTCCCACCTCTGGAATATGCGCTAGAAACTCCCTCTTCTTCTACTTTCTTTACTAATCACCAGTATTGATAATATGAGGCATAGTGTGATGCCACAAAAAGCACCATAATGCTCTAACTGTCTAAAATCAACATTCAAACCTGCCCTTGAAAAGTTGATATTGTTAGAGAAACTTATTTAGTATGGGGTTTTCTGCTGAAAGGAAATATTGGAAAGATCACGATTCAGGCAGGTTAAAGGTCTTGAAAATAGAGTCAGGAGATGTGTGGAGATACTCCCAAAGATGATAACTCTAGAAAGGATGAGACTAATCAAAATGAAATACAATTAAATTATCCTAAGGCATTTTTACTCATGGTGGATCCTGATCTCCAGGGAGGAACTGAAGTCTTCACAATGACTTAAAAGGACTTGGGTTATGCCCTAGCAAGAAACAATAGCAGCAACAAATGTGTCTCAAAGATAGAGCTTTATCTTTGTTGCAGATGGGAAACACCATCCGAAGGGTCACTTTCTCATTGGAGCAGACATTAAGATACAGACACGCGAAGTGGAGCTGAAAGGAGATCTGAATAAAATCTTGGGCTTAAAGCAGAACGAGGAGAAATTTTCTCCACCACTGTTGTGACCTTCTACCAAAACACAGGCTAAAAATATTTCCTTTGTCACAGAAAGTTATGATGCCTCTATAGAGAAAATATCTGAGTGTTGAAGTTTGGTCTGACTTAAAAAAGTCCTCACTGAAGAAACGAGAATCTGGTGAAAGACAGCGCATGGTGGCTGATCTGCGACCAGCTGAAAATTCCCGTGACGCGCTCACTCAGTACTTGTACAGCTCACAATATTCACAGCCAAGGCAGGATGCTCTGAAGACATCCGACCTTCAAGTGACAAAATCCATGAATTCACCTGGAAATAATTTGCTGACATGGAAAGACCACACTCCAGGATACTGCAATGAATTACACTCCACTACTGCCCTACTCCTCTGCCAACCCTGCATGAAGCATTCCATCCCAGCGTGCCTGACGCCAACCACCGTTACACATTCACACCAGTTTATGTTGAAATCTTATTACACAGTGGCTAAATGTCACATTTCTGTGATTTCATAGAATCATACAATTGTCAGGGTTGGAAGGGACCTCAAAGATCATCTCGTTCCAACCCCCTTGCCATGGGCAGGGACACCTCCCACTAGAGCAGGTTGCTCACAGCCCCATCCAGCCTGGGCTTA
>WTSP01000419.1:98683-163000 GCA_025331215.1 Actenoides lindsayi
TGGTTTGGTTTGGTTTGGTTTGGTTTGGTTTGGTTTGGTTTGCTTTGCTTTGCTTTGCTTTGCTTTGCTTTGCTTTGCTTCGGGTTTTTTTGCCCCTTTCCATCTTGCCTGATTGAGGTTAATGAAGTTCAGCAGTTTTGAATTAATCAGACTTTAGGAAATTATTTGTCTGAAGTCTTCAGTATGGACTATTATCTAAATAAATTAGTATAACGACACACACAAAGCTCAACCTCCACATAAACTAGGAGTGAAATGCCTATAACTAAAAGGCACTTCTTGGAAATAGCAGTTTCTTCCACCTTGGCTAACAAAGAAGAAATCATTTGCGACCAAAAATAACTATGACTCAGAGCTTTGTTGGACCTTCTTGGTACAATCAGTGCTCAAAGACACCCCTGGTTCTTAACATTCAGTCATTTTGGAGGATGATATGGAAAGAAAAATCCTTAGGACAGCAAAGCAAAATGGGCTAGTTTCTCTGAAGGTCAATAGGTGAGATGCTAATAAGACAACCCTGGCAATTGTTTTATGGCAGGTGTGTGAGAGTGTTCCCATGGTGGATCACAGTGTGAAGTCCATGGTTCCTTTCCTACGACCCAGCACAAGGTGCCGAGAATGGAAAGAGTTCAACATAAAGAAAATCGCTTCACGAGACAGAAGGGATTTACTAAGCTGCCTGTATCACATACTTAACTATATCATGGTCTGGTATTTATGGATAGACTCAGAGAAAGAGGAAGAGAAGGAAGCAGTCCTCCACTGCAGCTGTCCCTGGTTTTGACAGCAAGCAAGGTAGCTGTGGGAGATTAAAAAAAAATAATATTAGGCTTATTTTTCCTAGCAGAATTAATATGAACTCATTTTAACTATAAAATGTTTACATGCTTCTTTTCCTCTGAAGAAAAGTCTGATTCAGCTTATACAGGGCAGGTCTTCCTATCAAAAGAATCCAAGGAGAATGCTGATTCCTGCACTGGGAATTAAGATGTATTTTACTAAACATATCAAAAAATAACTTAATGGTAATTCCAGCTTCCTAAGTCTCAGTAGAAAAGAGGCAGATTAACCTCTCTCCCAGGAGACATAGTTGAGTGTTCCACTAGTGCTGTTTACTGAAAGAGAATCCCCTCTGACTTTTCTTCCCGGGGTCTGCCTGGAGAAAGCTGAGGAGCAACTGCCTGTTAAAGCACTTTGCCAAATGGCTGGTGTTTAGCTTCTCATAAACTGGTGGCAATCAGCAGCAGAAAACAACAGCAACACGGATGCAATCAAGTAGACATTTCAAGCATTCTGTGCACACAGAATGTGCCAAACACTTTTTCCATTTGGTTGAAAACACTGGATGGAAATAAAGAGATGGTTTGCTCTGTCCTTTCTGAAGATTTATCTGGCAGGTCGATTGTTTCATTCATACCTTTTTAATGGGCTGATACCAAATTACTTCAAAGAAAGGTTGCATTTGTTGCTGCAATCACTTCACAGCTCATCCCGATCTCAGTTTTTACACTGTTGGCAGGAATAGAGCACAGAGACAGAAAGTTCAGGATTTTGCCCCCCTCTGACCACCAACACCTCACTTGTTGTGCCCCTGGACTGCTGCTTGTCTGAAACATATTTCTTCGTTGTAACAACTGGATTCTCCACCGGTATTCACACACTGAAATGGGGAGGGAGGGCCAGTACAGTCTTACGATGACATGTGAAAGGTGTGACGTTTTGAAAACAAAAGTACGGAGAAGAATTGCCACCTACACCTCGACTGAAACACACAAGGAAGGAAATAAACCCTACCTGAGGTACGTGCGTTTGAAATAGGCACTTTTGTATTTACTGGTACAAAAGCTCAGCAGCAGCCATACCCCTTGTGGGACTGCAGCAGGAGCAGCTGTAGATTCCTTGCTTTGGCTCTTTAATTAATATCTCCCTGCCTTTGGTTTACTTGCCTGGTAGCAAAGCTTTGAGAGAAGCGTGTCGCAGCTTCAGCAAATCCATTTTCTCTTTAACTTGACCTTTGTTTGGCTGGGAGTCCCACATATATTTAGCTGTACACAAATTTTAACCTCCCTCCAAAGTAGCTTCTTAAAGAGATAAGTATTGCTGTTTTGAAGACTCTTGGGTGGAGGGGATGTAGAGACTGTGTCTGTACTTTTTTCTGTCCCTTAATCTATTAACGAAACACTTGGGCACACTCAGTCAATATTGTCTTGAGACGTTTGGGGACTTGGAGCCAGCTGCTTGTTGGCTGGATCAATATCAAAGGCAAACCTGGAGCAAGACAGACTTTGGAGGGCCAAAGGAGGTTGTAGTATAGAAAGAATCAAACCCAGAGAAATGAGCCTGCAGGACTGCAGAGTTTTCTTTCAATTAGTCATGTTGAACCACTTAAGCATATTTTTTTCCTAACTCTACATACTCTAGTTTTTCGCCTTTCAACAGGACAGTGTAGCCAAATGAAACAGAAATTACCATACTTATTAAATGGCAATTAGGGTTTTTTGGTTTTTTTTTTTTCCAAATTAATTTACGATTGCTATATTGGTGAACAGTCAAGCCATTTGATATGGTTGAACGTGCACATTAATATAATTTAAGGAGCATAATGATTACCCATTTTATTACTTCGGTATTGTCATGCTGAATTAATTCATGCTAGTGATAGTTGATTATTATGCTTATTAACAGCAGCAAGTGCTCTTCAACAATCAGTCGGGATCCAACACTAACTGCCTTGTTAGAGCTGAATTAAGGGCTGGAGACACTCTGCTCGCTCCCTCACCCTATCCAGTTTCGGTGTAGTTTTCTTGCTTCCACCTAGTAACCACAGAAGCTGGATTAACTGCAGCAATTACATGGCTCATTAGCAAGAAACAATACTAGCTGGCTGCTGGTGGTTATTGTGCCACAGGTGCATGTGGCTCTTACAGCTGTCTCAGCAGACGGGGATGGAGTGAAGCCTCCTCTCTCTGGAGCGGTTCATCTCCAGGAAATAGGTGTTGCAGCCTGCTAAGGGCTAGGCGTGAGGGACAACGTGGAAAAAGCTGCAAAATGGAAACATGTTATTGCTGCTTCTTCGTGAAAACCCCAAGAACCGGTACATATGCTTCTTAAATGTCAATATAAACAAACTGCAATGCTCACCGTTAGTCTAAAATACGTAAAATCTTTATTTTCAATGTTCTTGACTTTTGCCTATACTTAAAGAGCTTCATGTGAATAAGTATTGCCCCTTCTAGCTACCTCATATCAATTTAACTGCTGATTGATTGCAAATATTTTTTAACCAAGGGCGGTATCAAAATTTTTAAAAAAGTGCTGGAGATTGCAGAGCAAAGTTTTCTCCATTTCAGGGAAGGGTAGATGTGTGTTCTGCTCCAAATCCTTGTTTTCTTCGTTTTCATCCCTGAGTTCTTAATGTGAAATAAAAACAAAGCTTGAGACTACAGCGAGAGACAAAACAGATGAAAGATTTTGCTTGTAAGAGCCTTTGCTGAAGGTGCTATGATGGGGGACGTTGCAAAGACGATAGCAGAGCAAAGAATCGGGGGATCCCACAGGTTCCTGACACCTTGGTAAAGCCAAACCAGTAACCCGCTGCCTGCCCAGGACCCTGAAGCAAACAACTCCTTTGCAACTGGAGAAAAAGTCCAGTGTCTGCAGAACGATACCGGAATATTTGCAAGTCTAAATACTACATAAACTTTGGTGCCTGAAGATGGATCTAGCACTTGGGGGAACGTTCATCATTCATTTATAAAAAAAAAAAAAAGGCAGTTGGAGAAAATATGATGTATGTTGTGTTTCATGGAACCTTGACTGAATGGAGCTTCATTGCAGGTTGTATGTGGTTAGAACTTCACAGGGCGTTTCCAGGTCTGATTGGTGTGTTACAAAGTTTTTAAGCAGTCTCTTCACATATGTACCCCAGGTCTAATGGTCCACTTCATCTGTTTCCACCTCTTTCTCCGTGTCTCTCTGTGTATCTTTAACCACAGGCACGCGGATGTGTTGCTAGCGTGAGATGCTGGTAAGAAATAAAATGGCAGGAAAGGCAGGCAATGGGCAAAGGTGCACAGAGCAGTGGAAGAGAAAGCAAATAGTGACCACGCAATCGTTTCAGCTCCATCTCAGTTTGAAAGGACAGATGCAGACCCTTTCTGAGCCTGGCTCTGCTAAATAGCCCAGTAAATGCATATATATTTCTTTTTTGGTCATTTAAAGAGGAAAAGCTGCAGACCTTTACGGTAAGGACTGCACACTACTGTAATGTACTAAGGACAAGAACAGTTTCTTTGGTGATATTCCTCCTTCCCACCTTCCCTGCCTAGGATCACACACTGAGAGCAGAGCCCTGGGATGGCTGGAAAATTAATGTGGATGCTCCTTTCCACTTCAGCCTAAAATGCAATAACACCATGCACCAATGTACTGCCAAAAGCATAAGAAAAAAAAAAAATGAATGCAGAAAAAGCAGCCACAGAGAAGCAATCACCAGCTCCAAACTAGAGAGCCTAATCTCAGATCACTCTAATAAAAAACTGCTTTACTAACTGCTGTCAAACTCCTAGGCAATAGTGGCCACAGTATAATCGGGTTTGACAATGGGAGCAGCACATGCCAAGATTAATCACGATGCTAGACTGTAAAAAAGAGCGGCCTAGAAGGTCCAAAGGCATCCTACACTAATTAGAAGCAAGAATATCGATTGATCCCTGTATTTAGTGTGGAGGCAATTCCTGTGCAGGATAAAAGATCTCCAGAAATCATGTCTAACCTTGCAAGGAGGATAGGAAAGGATTCACTACTGTTCTTAAAAGCAACGGTGCGAAGGGTGCCTGAGATGTTGGGCAGAAATGCTTCAAGAGCTGGAAACGTGGTTTGGTCAAAGACAGTAAAATGTATCTTAAATCCTTACAAATAGAAGTGTAGAATAAAATAATCAAGCTATCATTAAAAAATAAATAAATAAAAAAAAAGAAATAACATCATACCTATTAAATACAGAAGCTTAGTTTGACGAGTTCTTTGACCCAGAAGAAGGAAACTGCATAATGAGGGAAGCAACTGAGAAGCAACAGGGAGAAAAAAAAATGGAAATGCTTATGGAAAATACACTGGCACCGTGTTTTTGTGACAGGATGTGGAGTTGTTTTTATTTAAGGTGACAAAGATGATCAAGAGGAAAAACTCCCGTTTTCTGAATTTTATTAGAAAGAAGTCATGGAAGGTTTGAGCCTTTAAAGTCTGGATGTACCACTGTCTGCCACGACAAGCACAGAGCAACCCTTTCACTCCATATAGAGCTTCCAGACTCAGACCTGTCAAAGTTGGCAGGTCCACAGGCAGTAGGTTTTATGTGTCTCATTTCTGGACCTACCATACATGCTCAGTAGATCTGCACGGATGTGACAAGCCTGCTGTATCACAGACGAGCCTGGAGTGTGCAAAGCACAACACCTTTCCCCTTGGTGTGCAGCAGAGCTGCTCTTTGTGGACACCACGGTCATTTGTCTGGGATTTTGTAACATCTAGTAGCCAGGGCTGCTAGCCATCGTGGAATCTAGCAGTCTACCATCAAGACCTAGAAAGTTGGCAAGTGTGAGGTATTTTTCCTTTTCTCCTGTAAGTGAGAGTTTTCTCACAATTCTTTTGAAATAAAGCACTCGTTGCTGGCCTCTGAACATCTGCTCTCAGCTGGAGCAGAGAGGACCCCAGACTGCTGCTATTGGGCATTTAACTGAGGCATACAATTCTCTTTTGGAGAAAGCGTGCTGGCAGCTGTTGCTTGGTAGCCTCCTGACTTGTGTGTTTACATGCATCATATTCACAGACTTCTTTATCCTCCAGTATTTGTCCAGGGTCCAAAATATGAGTTGGGCCTGTCCTGAACCCAGTGTGATTGGACTCTGCAGTGCCTTTCCTCTGACAAGCTGCCCAGCTTTAATTTTTATCTGGCTATCTCCTACTGCATATCATGTATTTTCCAGCTGTCTGAACTCTAGATGTTTCAATGAAGAGGAAAATCTTCTTAGACTATTGCCACTGTATCTTGCCTTGCTGGTTGCTTTTTGTGTAATCTATTCCCTTTTTATGTAATCTATTCCCTTAATATGTGAGCAGGAGATAGAACTTACTAGGTCAGATGATGAGATTCCTACTGATATCAGTCCGCCAGAGCCAGGCCATTTTACCTCTTTTCTGTGTCAGCCTTCTCTTCTCACTCCATTCTTTTTGTCCCTGGTTTGACAGCAACTGCAGGCTTCAGCTGAGATGAGGCTCTCAGTATGTTAAGGATAATAGAAATGCATAAGAAAGACTGCCACTCCTCCAGAAAGTTCAGACCCGTGTTCAGACAGCCTCACCCCCACAAAAAACTCGTGTCCGGTGATTTCTACCGTTGGTTTCCCAGTTATATTTGTCTTGATTTAGACTCGGAAGCAGAAAGTGAAATACCTGGCTGTTGAAGGCTGTGCACTCCTCATGCTCTCCTAGGCACGCTGCAGGCCTTCCTGAAAGCTGCCTGATTGACAGGTTCCTGCAATCTTTGGAGACAGCCAGGGAAAGAGAATGAGAGAGACGTGTTCAGAAGGAGTCACATTTAGTGTGGCGGAAATAAAAGCAGCCCTTGAAATCTCTTTTGGGATGGGGGAGTGGAGGAGCAAACTCTTGTTTGCAAACAGCTGAAACTTCAACCCTTCCTTTCTCTGCCTCCCTGTAGCACCCTTATATTTCAATGCAAAGTGCTTTTGCAATTCCTCCTGGGGTGACTTTATTTGCATATTAGAATGTGAAGTAATGAAGGGAAAGGGATGTTATGCCAAGCAATTGCCTCTCGCCCCCCTCTCCTGAGTGCAAGGGCCAAGCACATTTCCTGCCATCTGTTTAACTCCATCTCCTGATGCTCATAATGAACCTGGCAATGCCAGCAGATGGAAATTACTGGCAGGCATAGCTGTTTACTTGTAACGGCAGCCCTAATTTGTTAGACTTGCCAAGGCAAGTCCCCAGTGGTCAGATATTTCATAGTGATGGAGGGTTATTAAAAGAGCTCAGGTGAAGAAAGCTCTTCCCAGCATATGGGCCTGAGCTGAAGGCTGAGTTCTGCCTCTGTGCCAGAGCAGCAGCGGAGCTTGACACTGCCATTAGCTGAATTGGGGCCAGGCACGCTGACCTCGTCTGGTGGCAATTCTCATCTGGTCCCCACACTGACCTGGGCTTCGTTAGCTGTACCACCATCTGCCACAGATCATATTTATCTCGACTTAAGATCTCACTAAAGAGCGATGGGATAAAATGTGATTAGGTTTCTGTGTGCTGGCTACCAGGGCGTTTGCCTGGTGAAAGGCACACAGGCAGCTACTCCAGTGAAAAAGCCCTTTATTAGAAAACAAGACAACTGAATAAAACGTGAATGACGTGAGAACACTCTAAGGGTTGCCAGTTTGTTTATCTTTCTGCAGCATTCCTATATTTTCTTTTCTCACCCTCCTCCCCCTCTCTGGTATGAAGTTAGAGATGAGAAAGTGAGAGAAGTAAGTATTTAGTGTCACTGGAGTTTGTTCATTAATAAAAAAATGTTAAAAGCAGAAAGAGAGAGGGGATTACAGAAATGTGAACCTTAGAGTCATCTAATACATGGGATTTGAAGGAACAATTCTTTTTCTATTACAGGATTACTTTCCTCTTTCTAAAATTTGTCAGTTATCTGGGGCCAATTTTTGATAGTCTCATCAAATCTGGGGTATAGTTCAAATAACAAAGAGGACAGAAAACTTTTACAGAAAGAATTCCTGTTCCCTAGAAATGTTTGACTCGTCTTTTTTTTCTCCAGGCAATTCAGCATTTTAAAATAATATTTTAAAATATTTTGTATAAGATGCACATACTGTTTAGAAGCGAAGGCCAAGTGCGTATAGAGATGTCTTCCAGATTTATATGGTTTAAAGCCTGTATTTCACTGGGCAAACTACATGGATGCACATTCACTCATTCTGCCAATGCATTTGGCATTCCCTACATTGAACCGTGGCCTCTTTGCACACAAACACTCCTTGCTGTTCTGGAATTACCAGGTTTTTGAGGCTTACCTGAAAGAGGAAAGGGGGGGGGGGAGTTATAACATTCACATTAAAAAACTTAAGTCTTTCAAGGAATGTATACTTTTGAAAATACAGGTGTGTCCATCAGCCACGTGGTCATCACCAGTCTAATTCAGTACCCAGCAAATGCAGTGGGCTGTGTCAGCAGTGGTTGTTAGGATAAACTGATCAGCAAGTAACGAAATCCGAGTGACGAATAGGTGCCTGAAAGAAATCATTTTATACGATGTTGGAGAGACAGAATTCATCATGGCCCTACTATGGGTTATTGCCCAAGACACAGCTCTTTCATTTTCTTCCTTCTTTTTCTCTTCGGGTGTCACAATGTTTCTGGCAACGTCACACTGCCAATGTGATGCCAATATACTTCATCCAAGCAGAACTTGACTCATTTTTTGTTCAGGAAAGATGAGCTAATCTTGGACAGAATAGAGCAGTGTATGTTTAACTGCGGCTGGCTCCAAAACAAGCAGCCGTCCAGGTAACAAGTATGATTTATTTCTCTCTTTAAAGAAAGGATGTCTCCATATTTTATGGCTTTTCCAAGACATTAAAGAAAACATTAGACCTGAAGGTTACTATTCGGCTAATTTGAAATGTTCAAGCATGATACAATTGCAGACCAGGTGTCACAGGCTGTGATCCTGCTGACAGCTTTTTTTATTCTTTGAGAGACGTACTGGTTTATGTAACAGAAGCAAGGGACTCCAGTTTCTGACCTTTATATTGAATGAGTTCCCCAATATATCACCTTTAAAATACATGCCAAAAGCTTTGCTAGAGCTACAAAAGCCCATAATTGCTAGTAAATTTAAGAACCACCTCCCCTTGCCTTCCACTGCCTATCTACTTCAATCCATGCATGAACTTTCAGCTGTCGGCTTATATGAATATCTCAGATTTCAGAAAGCAATAGAGGCTAAAGGAGAAATTTAATATAGAAATATTTTTCTCTCTCTCTCTTTTGTTTTTTTTTTGTTTTTTTTTTTTTTCTTTTCTGTCCCAGTATCCTGGCAATTTAATTAGTCTTTTGGAGAAATTAAATATCACAGCAAATTCATGCCTATTTCCAAAGGGACTTTCTATTTAGAGGAAAGATAAGCCAACTGAAACCTACTGTTTCTACTCTGGTAGACTTATCACTTTGAAAAATCAAAGGACTTTATTTTTTACCCAGAAATAAAATCTTACACTGTAAGGCATTACTGTAATTCTTTTCTATTATTGTTTTTGGGGGAAGCAAGAGAAAGGAAAACCACAACAGAAAACAAGAAACCAAACAAAAAATAACACACACACAAAACCTGAACAAAACCCAAACCCAAACAAACAAAAAGAACCTCACATTTAATTTATAGATGCTAGAATTTTGGCATGCCAGAAGCTATACATCTGCCTTACAACTGAATTTTGCCATACTGCCCTTTTTAACTTCTGAATATAGCACAGGGGAGAAACTTTTGCTGACACCACAAGCTGCTAAGTCTGGGACTGCTAAGAAAGTACAACTCTGATGTTGATTCCCTTTCAATATAAGGGTCTTCATGGTGCAAGGTGACTAAACAACAAGCTTCTTGTTCATAGATTGTCACAGAAATGAGCCCCAGTGCACCCATTTTGCAGAAATGGCAATCTAGCAAGGTTCCTTCCACCAGTTTTCAAAGGAGCCAGGAAGTGTTCAAGATACTTTGTGTACTGAAGCACAATCCCTTTTGGTCAGCACTTGAGACTTGATAACCCTTCTGTAAATGACTGTTTTTCTCCTAAAGCTCAAGGAAACTTCTGAGCATCTTTTTCCATGTAATATAATACATCAGCTGGAAAGTGAAATAGCTCTTAGAATTCATGCTTGTTTAATTAAAGAATCATGAGTTTTACAATGAAGATTTCATGAGTTTTAAGTTCACATTAAGATAAGAATGTCACTTCTTTTATAATAAACATAGGCTGCAATGGTGAGTAAAGAAAAGCCTTCATAGCAGAGAATCTTCATGTTTCCAAAAGAAAAAAAAAAGGGGAAAAAAAAGAATGTAAGTTTGGCGTTAAGACCACTGCAAAATCATCTGACTGAAAGCCTTCAAGTTACACAAGTTTTTCCACTATGTTACCTCACAAGTCACTTAGAGGACATCCCTGTATTAGATCTTCAGGTGTTATTCCAAGGTCAAGAATCTTTCTGTGGCAAATATATAGCTAAGTGTTAAGGTAACAAGCACAGCAAAAATCATACAGGCAGTTTGGACAACAATGGAAAAATATCTCTCACATTCTTCAAGAAACAACCAGTAGAAAAACCTGGCCATTGCTGAATGTTTTTCCAGATATGAAACTTTTCTGAATGTGGAATAAGTGTCTTGTGTTATTTTACATATAATATGCAGTGAATGGATGCATTAAGAAGAGTGTGACCAGCAGGTGAGAGAGGTTCTTCTCTCCCTCTACTCTGCCCTCGTGAGACCACATCTGGAGTATTGTGTCCAGTTCTGGGCTCCCCAGTTCAAGAGAGACAAAGAACTACTGGAGAGAGTCCAGCAGAAGGATACAATGATCATTAGGGGAACAGATCATTTCTCTTACAAGGAAAGGCTGAGGGACCTGAGGCTTTTTAGTTTGGAGAAGAGAAGACTGAGAGGTGATCTTATCAATGTTTATAAATATCTAAAGGGTAGGTGTC
This sequence comes from Actenoides lindsayi, assembly GCA_025331215.1. Lineage (NCBI taxonomy): Eukaryota > Metazoa > Chordata > Aves > Coraciiformes > Alcedinidae > Actenoides > Actenoides lindsayi. The sequence goes on from WTSP01000419.1 coordinate 109,457, forward strand.
AAGAGGATGGGGCCAGCCCAATGGGCAAAACTGGAACACAGGAAGTAGCATCTGCACATGAAGAAAAACTCCTTTCCTTTGAGGGTGGTGGAGCCTGGAACAGGCTGCCCTGAGAGGCTGTGGAGTCTCCTTCTCTAAAGAGTTTCCAAACCCACCTGGATGTGATCCTATGAAACCTGCTCTGGGAAACCTGCTTTAGGAGCAGGGTTGGACTAGGTGATCTCCAGAGGTCCCTTCCAACCCCTACCATTTGGTGATTCTGTGATTCTGTGAATGCAACTTGAAGAGAAACTGGTTTTGTCATTGATAAAGATTACAAAGAGCTTTATATAATTTCTTGCTTTTTAAAACAGTGGCATTTGGGCAAGTTCTTTGTCCCAGGCATCAAGTTAGCTCTGCATCACTGATGAATGGGTCTAACAGTAGCTAGATGCAAACTAAATTGTATCCAGTCCTGAAATATGCTTAGTATCACTTGCCTCTGTCTCTCTTACTTGTGGGAAATGTCAAAGGGAATACAAATAATTGGTCACCAATAACTATTTCTTTACAAATGAACTTCCATGAATGCAGTACTCCTACATTCAGTAATACATTCAGAGTACTGCTGACAGAATGGCTTGATGCTTTTAGAACTGCTGGGTTATGTTTCTGTCAGGACAGGTATTTAGGAATATTTAACAAAAGCAGTCATCTGCAAAAATGGATGTAGATTGGTGCAAACACACGACGGGGAGAACTGGGGAGGACTCAGCAGAAAATGTCTGAACACTTTGAAAAGATCACTTAAGACTGAGTTGTCCAAAAGATATGGCCTGTCATTCGAAGTAAAGTACATTATGAATTACTTCATTTTTTTTTATTTATTTTTTTTGCAGACTGGTCGAATGTATGTGTCAATTTTTCCTTAAAAGCAAACATTTTTCTTCATTTCCAATTCATTTTGAAACAGTTCTGTCAAACTTCATGTATCATCACTCTGTGTGTGTGTGTGTGTGTATCTCACCAAAACTATTTGTAAATCTTCCAGATACTGAGTTAATAACAGGAAGGTGGTTTTATTTGTGAGCTGATGGTCTTGTTTTGCATAGGACGTATAAACCACTTCTCACGTAACTCAGCACGATGTTATTAAAGTAACACAGTGAAACTAGGTCATTAAAACAGCACGTGCAAACAAACTGTCAAGGCTTGTGAGTGAAAATTAAGAAACGTGTTTACAACATAAAATACCTTAACCATCCATTCACTTACAAATTTCTAGCCGTAGTCAATTATTTTTGGTCTTGCCATAAAATGCATCGTTCCAGAAAACAAAAGGAGTGTACACTAAGCTTGGAGGAACTACATTCATAACCCAAAAGCTCATACTCCATTTCATGCTTTTGGTGGTTAAGCTGAGGTATGCACAATGTCACTTAGAATACTATAGAAACACCCTCCAGTGTAATGTAGTTCTATTCAGACTCCTATTGAATATTGCTTGAGCATTCACTTAATACAGATACCAGGGATGTTTACACCACTATTTAAAAATATATTGTCTGACAGTATCTCCATAAATTGCCTCTTTTTCTCAGAAGCACAGAAAGTGCCTAGCAATTCCTATTAACTTTAAGACCCCTAAATATTTATTGGAGAAACCACTCACTTAAGAAAGTACTTTTCTTTCAAAGAATAGCAGGAAGACTATTTAAAATAATTTCTGCATGGATGGTCTTACTTCTCCACAACTTTTCATTCCCATTAACACCTCCACACCTTTTGTCACATGGCATGGAAAAGGATAGGACACTTTCAGACTACAGTATTGAGTGACCAAAGAAAGAGGAAGCCAGTATTTAAATATCTTTTTGCTTTCTTTTTCATTATTTTGGTCTCTGTGGAGATTTGAACAGCTGAACGGAACTGGATGTCGAAGCTACAGAGAGCTTCCTCATTTCGTTGACAGTTGTTTCCCTAAGCATTCCCAAATGTCAATCGACTGTTCTGCAGGAACTTCTTCAATCCCACAGACGTTAAAGAGGAAAGCAATAGATTCTAAATTATAACTTGAAAATCCAGGGGAAAAAAAGTATATATACCTGGTCACAGGTGGTGAACACAAGAGTTCAGGAAAATAGGGAGTCACGGGCCAGAGAAAGGGTGAAAAGAATGGTGAATGCTCTTTGGATAAATCCAAGATGACCAGAGATATCTCAAAGCATACTGACAGCTCCACCTAACTTTGCAGTCTGAGTGTCCATTTGCCCATAGTGGTATCATCACATATTCCAGGAAAGACATAGTCATCCCACCTTGCAGATGTTCCTTCTCTCAAAAGAATTGTAAGAAAACAGCAACTGAATTCACAGAATCACAGAACATCAGGGTTTGGAAGGGACCTCAAAAGATCATCGAGTCCAACCCCCCTGCCAGAGCAGGACCACCTAGAGCAGGTCACACAGGAACACGTCCAGGTGAGTTTTGAAAGTCTCCAGAGAAGGAGACTCCACAACCTCTCTGGGCAGCCTGGTCCAGTGCTCTGTGACCCTCACCGTGAAAAAGTTTTTCCTTATGACTACCAGAAACCTCCTATGCTCCAGCTTGTACCCATTACCCCTTGTCCTATCGCTGGATGTCAGAAGAGCATGTCACTGAGAAGAGCATTCGGCTACAGCACTGTCGGTCTTAAGACCACCACAATGTCAATACCTGAGAGAAGCTTAGAACTGCACTCATCTATCTGAAGAAAAATATGTTATCCCATGCTTGTAGATCTTGTTATGATCTGTGGCAATAGTACATGAATACACACAAGTATAGTACTTGCATCCCAGGTCTGAGAAGTGTCTTCACAGTCTTTATTGGGTGATGTTTGGTCTCTTTCCTTACAGATTAATACTGCTGTGAAACAGAAGATACGTTTTTGTTGTCACCTTTTCCTGGCTAAGCTAGTCCCCAAGTCTCTCAGTGTGCACATAAGACCATCCAAGACCAAGTTTCCACCTTTGATTTTAGTAATTATTCTTTATTTTCCAGCCACATATCCCAGGTAGGGCTGTTTTCCAATACAATGCCATCAGTACTAGTAATGGGATATGACAAATTAATGTAACAGTGGCAAGCAGGCTCAGGCAAGTAATTCTCTAAAGCAGCAGGCTGATCTTAGACTACTTTCTTACACTGCAGCTTCATTACTCAACCTGTAAGGTAATCCCGAGAGCTCCTAGGGTGAAGAATAGAAATATTCTTTGTACGTAGGATTTACTGAGATCTGCTAAATTTAGGCTACTCTTATATATGTAGTACAGCTCAAGGGTTGAATTTGTCTCAACCAGTTTTATCTATCTAAAATAGAGGATTCCAGTATCAGTTGTTTATGCTGCCCGTACAGACAATGGAAAAACCTTCTTTCCAGTAGATACTTCATCCTACCTATTTTAGATATGGCTCTAAAGAGGTATAATTCACTTTTGGAGATGTCTGCATCTCTCTGATGATTGTAGCTTAGGCTGGACATTGTAATCACTATAGTTAGGGCATGCTCATATTCCTTGGTCAGGTAACCCTAAATTCCTACAGAAAAACATCATCTGCCAGTTACGTGGCAACTAATTTACTTTCCTCTAATGTAAGATACATGTTTCTCTCTTTTTTTTTCTTTTTTTTTCCCCACTAAGATTTCACTGGTGAATTATTCAGAGGGCAATACCCAAGCTTGTCATAACTTGGTGAAATTGCTACAGAATTTGGAGGAAAGAAGTGGCAATTACTTGTGGTAAAAGAGACACAGAGAAATTTAAATTCTGTTGCACAGAGCATTACCTGTGCACAGTTATCCTGAGAAACGTAACTCTAAAGCGAGGCTCCGGAGAGCTTGCATGACATTAATGTCAAAGTGGGGTTTGGGGAAGGGATTCAGCCCCGTGGTGGACAATACAGTCACAACAGCTCAGTTGCTCTGGAGAATAAGAAAAATTCCAATATTCGGAGATAACGCGAACATTATAACGTTGATTATCTGCATCATAAAATGGAAAGAGCATTGTAATTTCCTTTGGCAGCACGGTTAGCATAGGAGGAGCAGTCCCAAAGGCACAGTGTTCTGCCTGACCATACGCATGAAGAGATGGCTGTCAAGTTTCTACTGCATTGTCTTCGAGCTGGCATCACGCCAGCCCTCGGGCAGGCAGGAGGAAGATATATGTGGAAAGAGGTAGTCAAATTGCTTCCCTATGGCTGCTTTATAAACATACATATGTTAAACACATTTATTAGGGCAGTCATCAGCAGCAAGTGCAAGGGCCCTTCTTCTCCCTCATGAGGGATAGTTGTTGCTTACATAGGAGTGAGAAGTTGGAAGCTGGCCCAGAAATCTGGAAAGCATATTATGCTGGATTCCCCATGGAGGATCACTTTGCTGGCAACCTATCTTGCTCTGGGGTTTCAACACACCATCAATCTGGAACCTGGCAGCCACCATTCCCCAGCTCACCTCGTCTCATGCAGCGAGCAGACACAGTGCAACTATTTGTCTCAGATTGCAGCCCGGCCACTCATGGAAGGGAAGGAGGAGGAAGGGAAACAATAAGCCTCCGGCAGAGCTGCGGTCTCAGTTGAGCAGCTCCAGCGAGTTCCTCGTTGGAGCAACACGGTCTTTTGAATGACAAGCTTGCTGCTTTTCACCGGACCACAAGCCGAGGCAAGTGTTGCTGTTTGCACAGCTATGTGGCCTTGAGCAAGGAGGAGGGGGCAGAACAGTCCAACTGGAGCTTCCAGACAAAGCGCTGTCATTTGTTTTTCAATGTAAGCTGTGCTTATATTTCGAAGACTCCGGAGAATTTTGCCTATCTCCACTACATCTCAAATAACTTCTGCTCGGGAGTGCAGCTGTTTTTCAGAGAGCGTTGTACTCCTTCTGGGAAGTCAGTTACTGATCTCTTTTCCTGGAGACCTTGGCAAATGTGGAGGGAATATTAGCAATCCATATTACATTGACCAGGGACAGTGGATGCAGTCAGCACATTCCCAGTATGGTCAGCCCTGCCCACAGTTGCAAAGTGGTGGGAAGCTTCCAGCCCTCGATGGAGGTCAGGTTGCCTGTTGCCCTTGCTCCCCTCCTCCTTGCTGTATTTTCACACACATAAAAAAGACACTGAGGTAACGAAAAGAGCTAAAAGCCTAGCTTTAAGAGCCAGTGATTATTGCTTTTCCTCCTCTTCCTCAAAAGCAGCTGATTATGCTCCTCATTTTAGTTGTGTTTACTACTTCTGATTTGACCTTCCTGAGTTTAAAGCCCCTGGCAGTATAAATATCAGCTCGGTGTAGAACTGCTAACCACTCATTAGCGTAGCTGCAAATACCTGTTTTGGATTGAGCCACTTGAACACCAACTGCATTGAAAGTTGTCTGTAGCTTAAGGCAACTCATCATTAAGGGGGCCTACAAGAAAGCTGGCGAAGGACTTTTTAGGCTGTTGGGTAGTGGGAGGACTAGAAGGAATGGATCAAAACTAGGGGTGGGTAGATTCAGATTAGACATTAGGAAGAAGTTCTTTAGCATGAGGGTGGTGAGACACTGGAACAGGTTGCCCAGAGAGGTGGTGGAAGCCCCATCCTTGGAAGTTTTTTAAGGCCAAGCTGGATGGGGCTCTGAGCAACCTGCTCTTGTGGGAGGCATCCCTGCCCATGGCAGGGGGGTTGGAGCAAGATGGTCTTTAAGGTCCCTTCCAACCCTGACAATTCTATGAGTACTGTTGTCCTCTGCTTGTAATAAAAACTGTGCTGCCTCTCAGTTTGTACTGAGAGTTTGTACTTTGATTTTGAGAGCCATGCATAAAACTAGGCACTGGCTGTGCAATGCAGCCATGTGACTGCCCAAAATTTGTACTTTCTAAAGTACTAATCTAAAACGACGAGTGGGAAGCGCTCCATTGGAGGGCAAACGCAGTTCCACCTGAGCAAAGCCAAAATACTTTCACAGCTTTGTCCCCTACGTAGATTTTTACACTTGTAGTTTCGCGCTACGAGTTGGAGCGCGAAAGCTGGAGGCAAACTCACGCTGGAGGCTTAAGGCAAGGTGACATGCAGGCAAAGCATAGTCCTCTGCCTGTTCTTTGAGACAGATGGGTGTGAGGTAGCTCCAGTTTGGAGCCCATCCAGTTGCATTAGCTCACGCTGTGATTGAGCTAATTAGTTCTACTAAAAGCTTGAATCTGACAGTGCCCAGCTGGGGAGGCATGGCCTGAGAAAGGTGAATCCAGCTCAAATCCCACAGTTGTATGGTAGTTCAAATGGATGCTGGGATTTTTTTTCTACAAAATACAAACCTGGGGGTCAGATCTGGAGTAAGGCACATTGATTTAAATCTGATGTCTGCCAGAATAAACAGACTGCTCCCGGGGGAGAATCTGGCCCTAGCTTTTCCTTTTTCCTAAAGAGAAAAAGGTAAATGAAAACAATAAATTCCTGATGTGTGGCTGACTAAATGTATAAGAAGATTTTTTTTCACCTTTTTTTTTGTTACTAGATATCACCAGTGAATTATCTAATTTTGATATATTTGTGGTCTGTATCCATAGGCTCGCTGACATTTTAAAATGGTTTCAGTTTGTAACATATGGTCTGGACAGGAATCGTCCCATGCAACATATGGCTAACAGGAATACAGGAAAATAGTGGGCCTGCATGGGAATTCTGCATTAAAATCAAGAATTACCTCCACCTCCCACCCTGCCTTGAGTGTATAATAGGTAATGTGTTAGTTCTATTTGTCAGTTAAGGCTAAAAAGAAAAAATGCAGCGCACAAAAAAATAAAGCTGTGTCCCCTTGGACAGTTGCCAGTATATCTAGGTACTTCTTTTGCTTCTTGTCGCTCAGAAGTACATGAAGGAAAAGGAATTCTGGAAATACAGAATCATGTAGATCACTGAAGTCCCTTGATTTCTATCTTTTTCTCTCCCTAAGTACACATGTGCACAGGTACGTATTTTATGAGTAGTAGAAGTGGGAGAAAAAAAAGAGCTTTTAAGTAAAATCTGAGTTTGTTTTCTGCCTTTGCATCTGAGATTCATGTCTGAGCTATAAAGGTGTTTTTTCCCTAATTGACAAGTCTCACGTTTTGGTTCCAGATGTGCAGTTTGGATAATTGAACTTAATTTTTAGGATATTTAATACGACCTATTAAAAAAGTCTAAAGAAAGAGAAGATGCAAAGAAGTCCTTAGGAAGTAGTCTTGGCTATATTTGAAAGCCTTAAAAAGCAGGTCAGTCTTTGGATTTGATAGAGAAAACTTTATATTAGAAATGAAAGGTTTATTATGGAGCTGGGTGACATCAGTGCAACTCTTACACTAATGGTTATTCTTAATTTATTGCTTGTTCAGAACAAAAGGAGTTTCTTGTAATGAGATATGTGGGAATTTCAGAGTCTAATTTCAGTTAAACTTCATTCAGATAAAAACTATAAAATTTGAAGCTTAAAATTACAGGATAAAAATGCTTCTGTAGAGGCTCAGTTTTTTCTTGGAACTAACGTGTGAGGTGAGCCAAAAACTCTGACATTTTTTATGTAGCCAATAATATGCAGGAGTTATGAATCTTCAGTTAAAGATAAATTTTATCTTCCCCTATGATTCCAAAGGTAAAATTCACCCTTCTAAAAGAAACAGATGCTTGACAAGAAGCTATAGCCCTTGGAATGTTCAGAAGCCACGTCTCAGAGTAGAAGATTCTTTTTGCTTTGAAACTTGAGGAGAGTAATGAAGGTATTGCAAAGCTATGAGACTAGGCCCTTCTTTGATGTGGTTATATGTAATTTCACTAACTGCAGGTAATCTGTGCTAATTTACACTAGGAAATGTTGTTTTCTATGATGTTTCAAATAACTTCTATGAGATTGAACTGTTAGAAGAGTTTATGGGTTCTTTCAGTCCTTAAAATAGTTTGCCCTTCAAGCTCAGAACTATTTTATGTCACCAAGGCTTATAAAAAGCCTATTATTCATCTTTAGTGTGAGAATTTTTATGTCTATTTTTTAAGGGAATCTTGAAATAAAAGCTTAATTATTAAATGACTTAATGTTGGCATGTTATATTTTACAGCTTATAAAAACTCCTAAAGATAGTGTTAAGAAGAAACAGCTGCAGAGTTGATTTCTTTTTTTTTTACTTTGTTCATGCCATCCAGAAACCTTTTTTTTTTTTTACCTTTTTTTTGGTATATAAAGCATTCACAGAATTGACAGAGAGTTGCTGTTGAGAGTGGTTCCCCAAGCATTTTCAGAAATTTCAGGTTCTGGATGGGAGACACTTCCAGACACCAGATGACCATCCAAGCTGTCCAGGCTGATTTCGTGTAAGGTATGAATCCTGTGCTGTTCCACTGAGAGATGTGTATACCAACCTATCTGCCATTCTCAGTTTTCTCCTCAGATCTGTGTGTCTTGTTTTGGAGACTTCTTTTTCAGAGACTTCATTGGAGATCTCTGTTTTCTACTTAAATTTTGAGTTTCTTTTTTTCACAGAACTATCACAGAAAAAGCAAATTTCTTTTACTGCCCTTTCTATTCAGAGATAGAAAAAGCTCCTTCTGTCTTAGCATTCGTCTCAGTGCTACTGACCAGCTCACTTTCTTCTTTATCCTTGAGATGAGAAAGTGTCTCTCTCCAAGCCCCAGGGAGGTCCCCATGCCCCTGGACTTCAGCTTTACATTACCAATAATCTCAACAATATTTCACTGCCAAAAGTCTTGCTGTCTCTCTTTGGTTCCTCGTGTTCTTTTCTCCATCTCTTCCTGCCAGAGGAAATAAACAGTAACCTCATTCCTGTTCTTTATATATTCCACTGCATCACTTTTTCCCAAACTAAGTTTTCTTGGTCACAACTGATATTGAATTCACACCTTCCTTTAGACTGCTGACCTTGACACATGCTCTTCTTCCAAAAGTCTTGTTGGATCGTGATATCCTCAACTTCATTCTCCCCAGTGTCCCCATCTATGATTCAAATGGTTCTCTCTATGTGAACCTCGAATGCTTCAACTCCTCCCTCCACATTTCACTCCCAACCACCTCACAGGACTCTGTTACGGAGTCTTTCTTCTGATACACACCTCACTGGATTATTTTATACACAAATTCAATTTCCACCTCTACGTTGACAATCTGTAGAGATAAATCTCTCATTCAAACTGCTCCTGACCTGTATAAAGCCTCAGACTGTCTCCGAGACCTCGTCATAGCTATTTAACTACCAACTCGGACACAGAGGGACTAAAACCATCCTTCTCCAAGCCCTCACTTTTACTCATTTCTGCTTGATTACGCTAAACAGTAACGAACTATCCTGCAAGTCACTGCAGTCTGGGAGTCTTCTTCTCAAGCAGGTTTTCCACTAGATACTTTTACCAGGATATGCTCAATTCTCGGGTATTTGTTTCTTCGTAACTTCTCAAAGACACGGCATTTCAAGTCCTCTCTCTCACAAGCAGTATTTTCACCCAGGCTTCACTATCTCACTCCTCAGCTACTTTAGTGCTTTCCCTCAGATATTCACAGATGGGCTCTGCCCTGCGTACCAATCTGGGATGACTTTGCAAAGATGATTTTTTCTGGTGCGCTGCTTTGATCCTGCCACCCTTTCTTTTTCACATCTACCAATTCCCCAGCCTGTTTCGCATCAGCCCCGAGCCGTTTGTCCTCAGGATCTCTCAAGATATCAATATCCTGAAAATATTTTTCAAGCCTTAACCACAAAAGACATTATCCTGGCTTTGCAGCTTTGTGCAAATTTCTTCCGACTTCTTCCAAATCATCTGGCCCACCTAATCATATTTGCTGTTTAACTGTAATGGTCTCATGACTTACGCAGAGGTTGTGTAAGCATCACCGAGGTCACAAGCTGACAGATTTTTATCTTTTGTGGATACAGTTTTTATAAGCACTCCTTCATAAGCACCTGTATCTCACAAAGAGAGAATAAAAGCACCCATATTAACTGGTGCAGTCTACATGAGTTTATTTCTAGAGCAGGAAGACATCCTGCATCCGAGTCTTCTCAGGCATGAATTTAGGCAGTGCACTGGAACACCTATATTTTAGCAATGCTTGCATTTGACTTTTTCCTCGTTGAAAGGAGAAAGGGAAGTGTCAAGAGAGAGATTCACTCACCTCCCTTTGCACCATGGATACAGGGATTTTGGAAGCTCCCATTCCTGAGTTCCCTGACTGAAGCATGTGTCTACAAATAGGTGAATAACATTGGATCTTGAAACTTGTATCAAACATTATTTTCCTTTGGTTTTTGTGAAATAAAATATTTCCTGAACAACTTAAACAATATCCAGACCTACTTTTTTTTTTTGTTTTTCCTAGACAGAAGTCACTGCATACAGGACTCCTGGTAGTGTGACACCTGAGTTTTAACCAGAGGTGGTTCACTGTGTATCTGGTGCTGCTTTTCCACAGTATTATGTTCATGCTGAGTTTGTGAATATCTGCACCTGCACAGCATTTTCTCTCTCTTTCTCTCTCTGTATAAAACCATGATAGTACTTTTTGTCTAGAAAGTTAGGCCTTAGGTAAAATTTCTACCAGTCTGCACCTTGTGACATTCAGTTAACTGTACAATTTATTGTTGTAGTTTGGATGAAAAGTCACCTTTCTTTCTTAAAGACTGACTAAAAGTGTTCATATTTTGGAGTCTCATAGCTTTGCTAATTGATTTAACTCCAGTTATCAGATACTCAAACATTAGGAGAATACTTGAAATACATCAAAAAGTAATTGTTTTCTTCCTTCTTCACCCCAAAATAAATATATTTCTGCTTTATATATACATGTATTTATATATACATACATATATGCATATGTATATGTATTTTAAATGCCATTCTGCAAAATGCCCATTGCAGGTTTCTTCTTTTAATATTCCCCAATATTTATGCCATTACACTAGAGAAATGCATTACAAAAGACACATCAGCAATTGTTTTTCAGAATGAAAGATTATTTTTTTTTTTCCCTGTGTGCATATATACTTTTTTTTTTGGTTTTTAATTGTGAGGCTGCATTTTCAGTCATGACTAGAATTGCTGTATTATCCCAGGAGAAGAAAGCTCACTCTTGTCAGGATTCCAGTCCAATTTTGCAGACACGAAAGGAGATAATCACTCAAATGTGCATGTGTGCTTACTGGAACAGAGTCCAAACTCTGAACCTTTTGAGGTTTGCCCATCTGTATTACGGGCCTTATTAGTTAAAATTACACATAGCAGCTTGAGAAAGCATTTTTATGTTCTCTGGCCAGGAGTAGCTCAGTTAGCAGACACTCATATGACTAAGTAGTTAGCAAAGCTGCAGGACTGCTAACCTTAGTGATTTTTTTATTAGCCATCTAGTTCTTCCAGTAAACACTCCCCCCCTCTTTTTTTCTTTCCTTTTTTTTTTTTAATGGTTCTTTGCCTCATATGGCCATGAATGCAAAACCAGGACTGTTGCTATTATAGGAAATGTGTGTTCCAAACAATATAAATCTCTTGAATTCTGTTTCTGCACTCTTACTTTCCTAATAATTAGTCATGCTTACGGTTCAGTAAAGGCCACTTCAGCCAGCCAGTAAGACTACAACACTATGTTTCCTGGCAATGGGTGAGTAGATGGTAAATCACCAGCAGAGTGGAATTTAGACCTGCACGTAAGACCCACGGTAAGACTAAAATATCTTTAGTTTTAGAACTGTAAGAAATAAAATAAACACTATTTACTAGCTTATGGGTTTGGAGCCTTTACACTGATAGTAATCTCTTTTTATCCAGGGCAGAGATGAATACAATTTTATTTTAATTTACAATTTTACTCAGAGTGCTGTAATGTACCTGCTAACATAGCAACACAATAAAGATTATCCTGACCTGGGCAAGGGAATATAAACCTCTTTAGAGTTTGTGACTCACAGAACTAGGAGAACAACTACAGAGATTAGTAATCCTTTTTTGGTTTACAATAATCCCTAAGGCTGTACAGATAGCTAATGAGGTCAAGTTCCCACTCTGATGGTAGGCACTGTGGCATTCTCCTGCACTTCTTGGTAGAGGAATCAAGATCCAAGAAGGCCTTTCCTTGAAAGCATTTCCTTTAAGCAATTTTCATCCAGTGGAAAATAATTCTGGCCCCATCGCCTGGCAGTGGAATATCCCATATGTTGATTACTCCTTTCCAGACTATAGGGCCTGCCAAATTATTGCCAACCCCCAAATGATGTCTTAGAACTCTAATGCATCCACTCAGAACTACAGCTTTTAATTTTCACTCTTGTGAAAATTAAAGTGAAGTAGAGGAGGTTGGTTTTCTTTCTGACTCGAGAGCTACAGTTTGAAATACAACTTAATTCTGGCTTGAAGGATTAATGGGACATCCTATGTCTTTCACAGCATGGGCTTATATAAAGCATTATAACATTTCTGCCAGGTATGCAACAGGTCATTTATTGAGGTAGCATCTAAAGGTTCCTCTAGTGTCATATCCTGCAACACACAGAGCTTTTGCTAAAATATTTAAGATCTTGATCTGCTAGTATGAAATTATTCACAGGTTAGTCTTTGAGTGATCACAGAAAAACATTATTGCAATCTTCAAACTGACCAGTGGTTCACTCTCTGGTTTAGCCTGAGCTTTCAGAGGTCTTTCTGACTTGGACAGTTCGCTTTGCAAGTAGGGAAAAGAAGTCTAAAATATTTAGACCAAGCAAGCAGTTACCTTTTTCTCTGACAATGGAAAGAGTTCATTTTTCTAGCACAAAGAGGATAATAATAATAACCAGTGGCCGTGGAGCTGGACAACGGTGTTCACCAAACCCAAGGAGCAGCAGCAGTCCTTCTCTGTGTTACAGAGAGACTAATAGAAGTTTTCCAGTCTGACCAAACCCACTCTTACAAATGTGTTAGTGAAGGTTCATCTTTGCCTTCAACTAAAAAAAAAAAAACCACTAATGGTATACTATATATTTCCAATGAACTGCACTGTTTTTCTTCTCCTGCACAGATACTTTGTCAATGAAAAGTTGGTATTTATGGAATGATTTACACTGATGAGTTTGTTAAGATAAGAAAGCAATTGTATCTTTTATAAGACTTCCACATATTAAAATTTTGAGTGCTCTGAATTCTATTTTTCCTTTGTAGTTATGCCACTAGAAGCCAGTGATTTGTGTAGATTTTTTTTTTTCCCCTTTTTGAGTCAGGTTTTGGCTTTGGTTTTGATTTTTTGAGGCTGGGGCAGAGGGGAGTAATAGTACATGTTTCAGGAAGGATTAGCATTTTGAGAGGGGTTTTTTTTGTCTTAAAAAAACCCCCATTAAATTAGATGTACTTAGCCTATTTTATTCAAAATTATCTAGAGTTAATTTAGAAAGTTAATAGTGGGTCCTTTCTACTTTTTATTTATTCTTTTTTTAAATAAAGAGTACAATACTGAAACATTTAAAAGCTACGAATAAGACCCAACAAAATAATAACGTAAGTTTAAATATACACTGATTAAAATGAATCTGAATTATATTTAATTCCTCATTTTCGTTGGGGTTTTTTTCAGCCTCAGAGATAAATTTACTTTATATTCACAAGCTGTTTACACTTGCACGATGTCTAAAACATAATCCATTTTTGTTTAAAAAAAGTGAAGTGTCATGAAGTTACACAGTTCCAAGAAATGATGGCTTAAGAGAAGCACTATAAACTCCTGACAAAACCAGAAGAGTTAGTAGCAATACATACAGGTTCGCTTAATAAATCAGCTCAGCACCTCATTGCTTAAAACAGCAGAAAACTTCTGTCTTTTCCTTGCACATAACTCAGAAGACTTTGAATAAATTAGGAATTATTTTATACACAACTTAGCATTTACCACTGAAAGACAGCCACCAAACTTTCTGTACCAAGAGTCAGAAAATGTTTGGATGGGGAGGTTCTTGACCTTTTTTTCAAAGAAAAGAAAAAGAAAGCTACTCTTTCATAGTTGTAAAACTAAGACTAAAGTCATCATTTGATTCTCAATATTTAAACAGTAAATTTTTCAATGTAGATGTTTATGCAAAAAAACCCCACTTTTTCAGTTCAAGACGAACATTAACTTCTAGGGGAACTGTTAAAGAAGATAAGAATGTACCAAATCCCTGCTTTCAAGCTTGCTTTGAGATGTATGAGAGCACAGTTTCTATTCCATAGTGAAGAAGTTTGGCCTATATTTCTTAATGTATGCAAATGATAATGGGAGAGTCAATATAGTATTTGGCAAGTTTCCCACGGACATGGAAACAACTGAGGCAGAGGCTTTCAAGATAATTTTCGGTATGAAACAGTAAAATCCTGCCAGTCTGATGATTTATGCTTATTTTTACTGCAGCAATAAACTTACACAACTTGTTCCTGTTGAGGACTTGAGCAGCGTCAGCAGTATGGTGCTGTCCTGTCAAAAGTGATGAAGACAACGAAGCTTTCTTCCAAGAGATGTGCCCGGTGATGCATATACATTTGTGAGACAGGCAATAATGCTATAAAAGTAGAAACAAAAGGAAAGCCTTGTCAGTTAATGCTGGTTTTTGATACGTCAGTAGTCACAGACTCGAGAAATATAAGCCAAGGTGCACTTATAACACCATTACTTCAGGATTTCTCTATTTCAGTAGAGATTTCAAGCTGCTATACTACTTTACAGTGCTTCAGAAAAGTCTAAACCATAGTTCAGTTCAAGTTCTGTAACTGCTTTAATGTATGTCTCAAAGGAAGACCATGAGGCCTGTAAAGTCAGGATGGTTGGTTCCTCACAGTGCAAGTAGAAAATCTGAGGTCTGGAAAAACCAGGGCAGAGTGGAAAGTACAGGTCTCCCCCACCACTGGGGCTGCTGTGGCCAATGCGAATTGCTCAAGGGCCTATTTTGGGGCACAGCTGTGCTGAAAAAAGAGGATGCAGATCCACCTCTGCTTTCCAGATGTGCAGAGCTTTCTGCTGAAAATGGGGTCCCCCGTTCACACTTCTTTATTCTACCAGTTTGAAGGGCGGAGGGAAATAATAGACAAAAGGAGAGATGAGCAGGTGTCCTTTTTCAGGGGCAAGCAGTATTTCACAGAAATTCACAAAATTTCCTCGATTGGAAAAGACCTTTAAGATTATCTAGTACAATCATTAACCTAACACTGAGAAGACCTTGACTAAACCATATTCCGCAGCACTATGTCTATGCAACTCTTCAATACCTCCAGAGCTGGGGCTCAGTCACTGCCCTGGGCAAAGCCAGTCCAGTCATAGAATCATCGAATCAAGGAATCATAGAATCATTAAGGTCGGAAATGACCTTCAAGATCATCAACCATCTATTCAATATTACCAGGAACATTAACCATGTCCTGAAGTGCCGCAGCTAGACCTTTTTGGAACACCTCCAGGGATGGTGATTCCACTGCCTCCCTGGGCAGCCTCTTCCTAGGCCTCACCACTCTCTCAGAAAAAAAAAAGATATTTCCTAATACCCACCTAAAACCTCCCCTGGTGCAACTTAAGCCCAATTCCTATCGTCCTACCACTAGTCACCTGGGAGAAGAGATCAACACCCACCTCACTCCAACCTCCCTTCAGGGAGCTGTAGAGAGCAGTAAGGTCTCCTCTCAGCCTCCTCTTCTCCAGACTAAACAACCCCAGCTCCCTCAGCTGCTCCTCATGAGCCATTTTCTCCAGACCTTCACCAGCTTCGTTGCCCTTCTCTGAACTCACTCCAGCTCCTCAATGGCTTTTTTATCCTGCAGTGCCCAGAACTGACCCCAGTGCTCGAGCTGTGGCCCCACCAGTGCCCAGGCCAGGGGCACCATCACTGCCCTGCTCCTGCTGGACACACCATTCCTGATCCAGGCCAGGATGCCCTTGGCCTACAATACTGAATATGTAATAGGAGAAAAATTCAAACCTCTCCTATATTAACCTCTGCCTCATAGAATCACAGAATTTCCTAGACTGGAAAACACCTTTAAGATCAACCAGTCCAATCATTACCCCAACACTGATGAGTCCTTGGTTAACACATGTCCCTCAGCACTACGTCTCTGTGACTTTTAAACCCCTCCAGGGACGGGGACTCCACCACCTCCCTGGGCAACCCTTTCAGTAAAGAAATTCTTCCTCACATCCAGTCTAACTCTCCCTTGGCACAACTTGAGGCCATTTCTGCTTATCCTATCCCTTGTTACTTGGTTGAACAGACTGACCCCCACCTCTCTCCAACCTCCCTTCAGGAAGCTGTAGAGAGCGAGGTCTCCCCTGAGCCTCCTTTTTTTCAGACTAAGCAACCCCCGTTCTCTCAGCTGCTCCTCAGAAGACCTGTGCTCTAGAAGTCAGGTGTTTATTTTTCTAATTTTTCTATTTTTTCTTTTTTTTGTTTTTAACTTTAGAAGAGGTGTGGGGAACTTGTGGGAGCATTTTCCAAAGCAGACCAGAAGCTACCTGTGCAGTCAGACCGAAGGAGCTTTCACATACTATTTACACATCATTTCAGCAGGGAAAAGGAAACTTCCCTTCCGCTCACGTGGTTTCCATTGTCTAAACCAGGATTACAAACTCACTGTGCCAGTTGACGCGTTCCCGAAAGAGAAACCTTTCAGAAACACACCTCACCTGTCAGGGGTAGTGGCTACTCACGTTAACTCCTCTTTTAAGAAACCAGATGAGAACAGAACGATAACACAAGCATGGAAAGAAACGCCCCATTATTACCGCTGTGGACTGGACTCAGCGACGGGCGCAGGGCTCGGGTGATTAGAAAGCCACTGCAGGCACAGACTGGCCAGTGACATCTCCAAGGGCTGGAACAACCTGAACTCCCTTGGCAGGACGGTAGGAAGAGGGAAAAGGAGCAGTAAACCCTTTCTTTTAAACATTCACCAAAGTTGCTGTCATTTCGACAAGCTGAAACCCCCTGCCAGTTTCTTCCCGAGCAGCGAGCTGACACAGGGAGAGCTCCGGTTAAGCGCGTGTTTTAAGCAGGGTGATCCAGTTTGAGGAGTGACTGACGGCCCAGGCTGCCAGATTTTCCTGCCATCGCTGCATCGCCAAGGGTTGATTTATTCAGTACCGACCGCAACGCTGAAATGTGCTTCATCGCTCTCCCGATAACATCCAAACGTGGAATGGGTGAACATATCATCCTCTACTCACTGACATAAAAACGCTGGGATTTATGGAAATAAAAAGCTGGGGCTCGGGGAAGGTTTATCTAAGTAAGTGCCAAATAAGCATTTAGACCTATTTCTCTCTTTTTCTGGCCTTCAGAAATAAAGATGCATAATATGCCATCATTCTCTCACCAGGGAATAGGCTGCTATTAAAAGAATACTATTAAAAAAGACTTTCCTTTGGAGATCCTTTTACTTATGGGCCGCTCAAATCATTATACAGGAAGGGTGAGGAAGTCTAGCAATGTCCTCCTGTTACCTGTGGGCAAAGGAAGGTACAGACGGGCCAAGCAGCCTACCCACGATCATACAAGCAATGATTAGCACCTTCACCTTCAGCTTCTACACTTCGAACACTCACATTCCTTTCCGTGTGCCACCTCAAAAGGCCTTTGCTATAGCAGAGACAAAAATCGATGATCTAGACTGTGACCACGTAAATGTCTCAGGGTAACACCCTCAATTCATCTCTGAATTTTTTCCAACAACTTGTTATCAAAATATCCTCTCGGACTACGGCATCATCAGTGAAGGGGAAGAACAAACAAAGTTTCAAGATACAGCTTTTGGGAGTTATGCTCATGGCTGGACACTTCCAAAAGGAATAGTTATGTCAGCTGGTTTGTTATTTTACAAGCTGCTAAAGAGCAATAGCTCTGAAGAGGCAGCTCGGAACGCGTAACAGTGCCTTGCCTTTCTCTGGAACCTCACTTGTAAAGCCCCAAACTATTTCTGCTGCCAAAAGTGAGCGTTGTGTCATTTTCTTGGAGGACGTAATAAATATTTCCACCTTACAACAGAGAACAAATACAAAATATACCAAGAATCTTTCTACCTCATTAGAATTTTTATAAAGTAGTCCTTTTGATTTGAAAGGGTAAAATGAAACGAGCAACCTGCAATTCCACAGCGTCACCGCAGCTAAGTTCTTGGTAAACACAATCTCGTGAGGTAATATTGTGCTCTGTTTCCTCAGATTAAATATATCTCATCCTCAGATTTATACTGGCACTTTATGGCTTCTGCAAATGACTGTCTCAGCACCGCAAAGTAATTCCACCCTGTCATATTTGTCTTTGGAAATTGTAACAAATTATGGTGATTTATAACATCAAACTCAACTCTTCCATTTTTTCCCCAGATGGGAACGTCGCTGATGGCAAGATGCTGGGCCATCCATTTAGGCTGTGTGGAGGGTGACAGTGAAACATGTTTCATCTCTCTTGCCTGACACTCTCTTTCCCTTTGAGGGGAGGCTGTCAGCATAACTCAAACTGTCAAGGCACCTTTGCAAGGGGCCTGAAACAAATCTAAAGCTCTCCTACCTGCATGCCTACTAATGAGGTGTGACTTGCCTCTCCTGGCTGCCTGGCCTCGCTGAATCTCCTTGCCTCTGACCCCTCCTGGGCTCTCCTCAGTCAATAGAAGTCAAGCCATCATTTGTCTCCGAGTAAGGACAGGCAATGATCAGAGACAGCAACTTTGGGGGAACTTGCTCTGCGCGTACTTCTGCTTTGCGGTGCTTCGTCCGGGCAAAAAACATCTGCTGCCAGTGTCAGGAGAGCTCAGTGAAAGCCCATCTGGGGGTTAAACCAGCCTTGAAATATTCTCCTCACCACATGCCTAAGGCAAGTACATTTTCTATTTGGCAAGTCAAGCACTGAGGTTTTTTCCCCAGCAAAGTATTTGCTCCCATAGCAAAAGATGAACAATAGATTATGTTCCTAAACTGAAATTCTTCCTGGTAGCCTTCTAAAGCAGAACTGCAGGAGAATTTCAGCTTCACCCCAAAATCAATCAATAAATATATCGCTCTTTCTAATATTAGAAAGGGAGAAGAAGACCTGGTTCAAGCAGTATGAGATACATGCAGCTTTACTTTGGAAATAAAACAAACCAAACAAGCCCAAGGAAGTTCCACACTGGGAGCAGGAGGATGCTGGACTTCACAAACCAGTTGCTCAGCAAAACCTGTATTTATTTGCCACCAAAGATGGTGTTACGCAGAATTACACAGAATTACGCAGCTCGCTGCTCGTGGCAGAGATCACTTGCGGGGCTTTGCAGAAGGAAAAGTCAGGCAGGGGAAGGAGAGGTTTTAACACCCTCCACGGGAAATATTTCCTGAGCTCCCTCCGCTTTAGCGGAATAGATTTCGTACGGTGCGAATGGGAAAACGGAAAGCTGGGGAAGTGAAATACCCCAAATCCACCAGCCAAGGCGGATGTAAATGTGTCATGGATTTGATCACGGGACCGGAGGAGCTTCAGTCACTCCAGCTGAGTGACAGAGCTCTCGCCATCCCTGCAGTGCTGGGAGGGGTGGGCTGCGCTGCCGCCAGCATCACACGCAGGCACAGGGGGAATAAACTGGTCCCCTAGGCGCAGGCACCCTCCAACATGAGCTAAGTAAATACACACATTGAAAGACTGTCAAGAACAATCGGCCCTGAGATTATTCTTGAAAAGATGTTTTTATTTCTCACCTCACCGTGGTTGCAGAGCACTAACGAGCATTTGATGATTTTTTTGCTCGTGTCTACAGCAGCTTGATAAAACCTGTGCAGGCAAGTGTGTGTGTGTGTGTGTGTGTTTATTTTTAACATGCTAAGCTGGATGTGTCAAACTGAACCACACGTAATGGGGCAACAAAGGAAATAATTTCACTAAAATTACATAATGTAAAACAAATAATTGGAATACCCACATTAAATACAATTTGCATGCAACGCCGCATTATACAATTGCTGACACGCTGCAGAGAGGTATTAGGTTTAAAGTAACTACGTTTAGAAAGCAATTTGCAGAATTTCTGCTCTTTTTGCTGGTTTGAAAAGCAGTGATAATATGTTTTTTTTGCAGCTGACAAGCGAACAAAACCCAATAATTGAATGGTACCATTCTACCCGCACGGCAAGCTGATAATTAGAGGTTTAACAGACTGTTTGGATTTAAACTGAGCAGTGGCAGATACTCTTTTTGGTTTATTTTTTTCTTGTTGTTGTTTAGGGGGCGTGTGTGTCCCCCAAATAAAGGGGTGTGTGTGTGTGTGCCCCTTATCAATAATAATGGAGAAAATAAATTATTTTTTATCCCTGGCTCACGTCTGACACCGGGCCCCTGGAATGATTAGGCACTAGAGGGCAACGTCTGGAGACTCTGTATGTGAAAACAAACACAAGACAACCAGAAGGAGTAACTAACTAGGGCAGGGAGCTGGCAGACATCCCTGGCCACATCTTTCTAAGGCCAAGGAAGGGGATACCAGCCACAGCCTCCTCTCTCTTCCTGGGCTGCTGTTACTCCCCACGGCAAAGGAGGTGGGTGGGAGGACACGGGTGGCACCCCCGTTATCTCAGCGTGGGGTCTGGCACAGCAGGACAAAGCTGGTACATCCGTGGGGTTCCTGCTGCCACAGCCCCTGAAGGAACAGACTGAGCAGCTGTCAACGGGAGGGTGAGGCCATAGCCCAGGTATTTCCTATTCTCCCTTTCCAAGACCAACAGCTTTTCTCCCAGTCCAATGAGCTTTTTTACCACATCAGGTTTCACTTGTTCCTGCTCCATGGCTGACTTTTAACGTATTAACGATCTCAATAGTAGAATAAAACTATTGCTGAAAAATACTGACTATTAATCGCTAATGAGTATATAAAGCAATTTTATGAAACCACGGAGACTTCCTGGAGGGCTAGTCAGACTAGAGAGAATGAAGACTAAAGAAGCCAATCCCTTTCAAGCAATTTTCAATTGTTTTTATAGCACGTCCACAAGCAGAATTCTGGTTTTGCTTTTGGCTTTTAATAGTTTATTGCATCTGAAAGCGAGATCAATTAAAGCATCCTCAGTAATCTTAGGCTTAATTGGAGGCCAATTAAGAACTTCGGCAGTCTACAGACGATAGCACTCATTGTTGAACATGGTTATTCCCCAAAGAATTCACATTTCATATAGCACCAGGAGATAGAAAACTTTCCATACAGACCTATCAGATGAAGGCTGATTTTTGAAATGTGGAACATTGCCAGAAGAGTCTCCTTACTTCAAACAAATAAGAAAAAGAAAAAGCTTTTTGTTCACATCAACTGAGGCCTTCCACTCACTGTGAGCACCTTAGCAGAGAGGTTGCCATTTCAACTTATTGGCAAAACAGCGTTAACAGTTCTGATTTCTCATACGTTGGAAGGCAGCACCTGAAAAACCCCCGATAACCAAGCAAGGCAGAAGATTCTGCCTCTGCTATGCCTTTTGCAGTACGGCCAAGCCTGGACCTTGCATCTAGAAAGGGCCATTGCTCGTGAAATGCTCTAGATTGACAGCCATGGAAATGATGCTCTTGTTCGCACTGCGCGTTGGAAGTGAAACACAGACACTGGGCGGCAGGTATGGGGGCTGGCCCCTGCATCGTCTGCTTCCCACTGTCTTACCACGTTCCTGCTGGTCCCCCAGTCCTTCTGCAGGGAAATCCTCTGCAGAAGCCACCAAAGACACCCGCTCCCCAGCTGCTGGAGGCAAGTCACCTCTTCCTTTTAGGTAAACTATTGAATTGCCATAAAATCCTCCTCACTTTTACCCTGGGTTACATTTGGGGTGTGACCTAGGGAGTAAAAAGCTTCAGAGCTCAATGTTCATCTCACAGATTGTTTTCCTGATATTAACTTTTAAAAGATTCTGAAAGAAGGCAGAATAGGTGAAGTTTTAAGCATCAATTATTTTCCTTGAAATAAAATTAGAAGCAAACCAGCTTTTCAGTGGAAGACTGTATTAATATCCAATGCATAAATCATTATTAATATTACTGTAATGAGTACCAAGTGAATTAATGATGGCTGGCTGCTTATTTTAAAATTATTCACATTTTTAATGTTTATTCTCAACTCAGCCATTATGCCCTTTATAGAGGGCATGTGCTTAAAGAGCAGTTGAATTCAACCTGTAATAGAAGAACATGAAAAAGTCACTTGGAAAAATAGTTCAGATGGGAACAATTAACTAGCAATGTTTCTTATTCTTTCACCTTTTGTTTTAAATATCTATGTCAGAATGGGCATTCTCCATTCCTCTAACATCCATTAATTGACAGAAATACTGGCGTGTGTACTTTCAGGGGCTGAGTGCTCAGAATCCAGAGCACTCCCTTCTCTGAAGATCAAAGAATTGACAAATCAAATGTGAATCTTCCAAATAAGAATGCAGTGTATTACCACTCAGTTACTAGGGAAGAAAAGTACTCTGAATGCCCAACATCAAGGTCTAATTCCTAGACCTACCACAGTAATGAAAGTAATGAGAGACTTACCCAAGTAATGAAAGTCGCTGACAAAGTCACTTAATCTCCCCATGCCTCGGTATTCAAAGTCACATAAATAAGTCTCAAAGCTAGAGGGGACTCAAACTACGCCTCATGCTAAAAAAGAATTAAAACCTAAGAAATTTGGCATCAAACCTCCAGCCTGATCTTCTGAGACTGTGGCAGGAGCTCCGGGTGAGCAGTATAGACTGAAAATCAAGCCCTTCCTTCTGGCTGGAAATACAAACTGAGGAGACAGACTGTGGGAAGAGTTACACCAAGGTTTTACGCTGAGCCTCCAGCAGCGTGCCCGAACTACGAGCGGACAGGGTGTCTTTTCTGGTCTGACCATAGCTGTTGAGGGAGGGAGACGTGTGGCCTTGATTTGCTCACCACATCTCAGGAGTTTGTGAGGCCACCTTCACCTCCACTCTGAATCCTCCTGTGTACAGTTTTAGGATATCCACCATTTGGGGAGAGGAAACTCTTGGCTGAGCTCTTCAGAGGTACCAGCATCACCCTCTGACTTTTTGGAGCCGGTAGGAATATCTAATGAGGTAAATGCTCTGTCACACGCATTGCAGGCTGGAAGTCCCTGTGTTCGCAGAGCAATAGGACAGCTGTGACCTCTGACGATCCAGATCAAATACTGGTTTCCTCATGGCAGCAACCCAGAATTGATCATGGGGCTTTTGCAGCTCTAGGAACTGCTGTCAGCAACTCCAGAAATTACAGGCCACATGTGAGAGTTGTTCAAAAACCCCCAAACCAACCACGCATATAACTGCACTGAACCAGCGCACAGTTTCTTTTGTATTCAATTTGTGGTGGCAAGAGGCTTAGTAACATGTTCCCTACAGTCAGAACCCAGAATAGACTTGCCATTTTCTCACAAGTCCTTTTGTGGAAAAGAAATCACCACGTGGGATATTATGTATGGAAGTAAAAGGATCTATAATGTATTATGCATGTAATTTTTTGTGTATAAGGATATATATGAAATATTCACACTTCTGTTGCCTGAGGGCTGGCAATATGAGAGACGCGATTCAAGGGAAGAAAAGGAGTAAAAATAGGGTTGCGCTGTAGTATTTTGGTTGGTGGTTTGTGTTAATTTTTTTATTCTTAAGCAGCACACTGGACTCCCAGGGGTCTACCAAGCCCCGACTTTTCTTTGCAGAATGAATCTCATTTTTCAACAAGTTACTACAAGAGCAACCAGATCGTCCGACGGCACCCAGAGCAACAAAGAGTTAATGCTTCCTCTCCACTCTTAATTCACCCCATTGTGTTTGGGATTGCAGGGATGGAAGTGGTCATACAGTGAAGTGCTGCAAAGTGCAATCTCTCTAGACACAATGGGGTTGAGTTAAAGGACACCAGGCACTTCACTCTGAATTTCCTTGCTTTCATCCAAACACTGTACTTTAACAGCATGTTTTTGCAGTGTTATTTCTTCTGGGTTTATTTCACGACATAGGATAAGTTAGATGCTCGTTTGACGCACAGCAAAATTGTTACATACCTTCACTTTCAGACTGAGCTGGGTTTCTACAAGAAAAAAAAACCCAACTGTATACCCACCTCCAAAAAAAAAAACCACAAAGAAAAGGAAAAAGGAAGCAAAAGGAAGCTGCATTTATAAACCGTGCTGCTTGTACGTCATATTGGACCCAAAGTGATTTGGTCAGACAAAGGAAATGAGATGGTTCTAGATTTATGCCCCGGTAGAACATGGCTCATATTAATGAAAGCTGATCTACACGTTAGTAACTTGCAATGGTTTTCTTTTCTAAGTGTGTTAATTTCTTTCCTTATCCCTCAGCACAGATTTTGCGATGCTATGGAGATTGGTGTTATCAGCCCTCCCAGGATGGGCAGATAAGGGTTTCTTGCTCAGTAGCTGTCAGATTACAGTGAAACTGGCTTTTCTGTTGCCAACACACAGACATGTATATACAAAGTGAGCTCCCGTACAGAATGCTCTCACAACAGGCCAAATCAGCCTTTGCTTCCATATCTGTCCTTTAAGGTCTGGGCAGATGGCCTCAGGACGGATAACTGTGAATAAATTGTAGAGCATATGGAAATACCTCTCATGCTAACAGGGAAATATGCAACGCTCATGTTAAAACAGCACTAGCCGATAGCAAATTATTTTCTTATGCATATTTGCTGTGTCGTGTAGTCCAAGCTAAGCCTTGCCCCTGTACAGTTACCCAGAGGAATCAGCCAGCACCCATCTGCACTTGGGGCTGTGCAGAAATACGCTCCAGCCCGGTTCAAGCACTGTTTGCGTCGGTGGACAGACTTTGCTTGCTGCAGAAAGTCTGTGCCATCTCCATACGGGAAAGCCCACCTCAAGTTCCCAGCCTCCCTCTGGTTCCCCAAAGCTGTTGCACCTCTGCAGTTCCTGAACTTGCCCTTACCCCTCGGGGACATAATTTAGCCCTACGTAATAGTGGATGGCTTGAAGGAACGCCTGTTCTCATTATTAATTACATAATAAATGTCAATTTGGTAATATAATACAGGCACTGATTTATATTATGAATTGGCATCTGCATTTCATAAATTGTTTCATTTTAATGGGTTATAATTGCTACATTTCTGACAGTTACACAGTGCAACAAAAGCTGGCCGGGATTCAAACTATGTTGGCATGCATGCAATTACTGAAAATGGGGAGAAAACCCAGGGCAAATATTTAATTTAGCATTTGCAGCACTGTGGTGTTATCAGCCTGCGCAAATGCTATAATTGTCATCTATAAAAAGACCAAAGCAAAGAGTTCTGGAAATGGAAAATACATCTCGCATGTCGCGGCCTAATCCATCAGTCGCGGCAGTCCCGTGTAATCTGTACTCGACTGGAGTCCATAGTGGCAGTTATCGACCGGCAGGGACGGGGCTGAATGCAACTGATAACAAAGGAAAACCTTTTAATGAGAATTTCTCTAGTCCCAGGCCCTGATCCTGTCAGTACCTCCTGTTGGGACTTGCTGCCTACTCCTGCGAGCAACTGACTTGGTTCACCTTGTGCCCTCTTAGAAGGGCTGGCAACACCACTCTCCACACTTGGCAAAACCCAACGATGACAAAGGAGACAAGAGCAGATTTGATGGACCTGCCTATCGCAGACCTGCAGCCAAGCCTCGTGCAGTTAGTCTTCACTGCTCACAAACACCCCCAGCCCAGCAGAGAGTCTTCCCTTTCCTAACAGTTGTGCCAGGAGGGTCACAAGGGCTACCTGGGGG
The DNA here is from genome assembly GCA_025331215.1 of Actenoides lindsayi. Taxonomy (NCBI): domain Eukaryota; kingdom Metazoa; phylum Chordata; class Aves; order Coraciiformes; family Alcedinidae; genus Actenoides; species Actenoides lindsayi. The sequence continues at coordinate 135,196 of WTSP01000419.1, forward strand.
CACGCCTGGCTAGTTTCCTACGGAGGCAGTGTGCCTGCTGAAGAGGGTGATGCTAGTGGAGCAGTGGCCCACCTAAAGCCCTCCCTTGATGCCATGTTGCATCACGCAAAGGATTTACATCTCGTTGGAAATCTTACTTTTCAAGTATTTTATCACAAAGAAACACTTCGGCACAAAAGCAGAAACCACCTGCTGTGTACCATTTCTTTTGCTGACGTTTTGGAGGGTGCGAGTCCCAGGGTCAAGACCAGCCGAAGCCCTTTCCACCCTCACAGGCAGCACGGCTCACCACCCCCACCTCATGCTGCTGTCCCCACAGCGGGGTCTGCTCTAATCACAGCTCTGAGTTGAATATAACCTTTCTCCTTTTCTTGGAGGTGTGTTTTCAACGTGGACCGTTTAATGATTCAGATTACAGGAAAGCCCTTCTGCCAGATGACTGGCATGGCCGAGCTGGGGCTTCAGGTTGAGGAGGAGCAGACAGGGTTAGTTATGCATTGTCATCCCAGAGGGATGCTACCATGGCTTTCTGAAAGTCTTCACAGTAAGATGCAGCAATGGCAATAACCTAATCAGTGTTTACCTCATCAGGCTTTTAAAATCTCATGCTCTCTTCCCTCTGCTCTTATGGAGTAGGAAAATTCCTCAAAGTCACCAAGGAGGAGAAGGAGTCTCTGAGCAGACTGATCTTGGTGTTCAATCCCTCCAGGGTCCTTTTGCCTTGGTGGAGACGAAAGCTCCTCCCCATGTCAGGTTGCAGCACCCGGTTAGCACCTGGGTCAGTTTGGTGGGAGCTTTTCTCCCTGATGTTCTGGGAGCTAACTGAGCATCCTCCACACGCTAGCATGTTTGGACAACAGACACGCTGATGAAAAATGATTGAAATATCAGTGCACAAGGGGAGCAAAACTATGGAAGCTTTCCTCAGAAGAGGAGAATCGCTTCTTGTGAGATGTATTTTAAGAGCATCCACAGGAGTAATTTTTGAAAGCCATATGTTACTTTTTCACATGCATGTGACAGAACTCATATATGAGGAGCGATAAAGAACACAAACGTAGGTGTTGCACATTTCGTATGTGCATATGTTCGTAGCCTATTCCTGAGTTCTGTTTCTGAAATACTTCAGTACACACACGCCATTTTCAGGTTCAGTATTTGGTTACCTTTGGCTCAAGAAAAAATGCATTAAATTTATGATTAATGTGTTCAGAAAGCGCGGAATCTAAAACATTTCTATTGGCAGAATTACAATTGTCGTTTTTATAAGAAAATTACATTGAAATAGGTCTAAATCTTCAAGATGAGTCAGTATGACTTTGTAGGAGTTGGGGCACCACCGAATTAGATCACCATAAACCAGCACAAACTCAGCTGCTTTCTTCTCCCTTGCACTTCCTTTCCTTTCTCTACTCAGCACAACTCATAAAATCCAGGAAACTTGAAGTTCTTCTCCAAGTTGATGGCATTTACTTTTCTTAATTGGCCAAAAAGTTGACCCTCGTCCTACGAGGACTAAGGCAGAGAGTGAGTCATTTACATGATATAACTGAGAGTTACTGAAACTCCAAACACATTTATAGCAAGCTCAGAGGAACGCAACCTATTAGCCCCTGCCTCTTATTCTTCTGCCATGGCTCTGACACTGTGGTTTCTCTCTGGTGCTTCAAACCAAGCAAGACAGTCATTATGAGAGCTTGGTCCTGAAGCAGGAGAAAACCAGCAGCACTCGTTGAGTAGGCAAAGAGAAGGTCTCCTGGCCACAGACCTGTACCCAGCTGTGCAGGCAGCCCATGGGGCTCGGCCAGGGCAGCAGCTCCCACGTTCCTCTGCTGCTGCTCTCACAGGAAAAGGTATTCAAAGGACTTGCATTAGAAAGGTTATTGATAGGAAGAAAAAGTGCTTGAGCCAACTGTCTTTTGGTTGCTCAGGGTATAAACAAGGAAACGCTAGGCAGTCAGCAAAGGTAAGGAGATGACTGCCATCAGAGGACTCATTTTTTCTTTATTCATGACCTCCTCATGTGTAACTATTTTAGACCACGGACCATAATTACGGCAACAATCTAGTTACAAAATTCAGCTTTATACTGTCAACCCTCAGAAAAGCTTAATGAGCTACAGAAGGACATAAACCCTGCCTTTCCCACTGGCAAAGCAAAGAAGCAGAATGTAGACAGGTCAATGGCTTGCTAGTCTGGTCTGGTTTTTTTTCTCCTGTTATCTTCTGAAAGCCACTGTTGTTCTTGAAAGGCCTGGGAGCTTTCACTTTGTGACAATTTTCCAAGCATTCAGAAACATCCCCTCCCTCGCTATCACACAAGATGCTTTTAGCCATTGCCCCACAGCCCTCTAACACAAACATGAGCAGCTCTGGAATTATACTACTTCTTAGAACGTGAGGACAGAATCCTGTCTTCCAGAAGCAGTTCTCCTTAAATTTGCCTAAAACTTTGAAGAAAATTTTAGTCTTTCATGGAAGTTCTCATGGTAATTTGCAAGATCTTGCTCTGCCTCTGGTCAAAGGCACAGTACTCTCAATTGCATGGAAAACGTTTAGCATCTTGTTGACTACTACATTAGACAGATGGAAAGACAAGACACGTTACTCTTACTACTGTGAACAGAAAACAATGCCACTGTACTGAGGGCAGTGGTTTAAAAGAAACAATATGATTTTTCAGATGAAAGGTTATTAACTCCTAGTTGTTAATATTGATCAATTATTTAATGACATCCTCTGTTCCCTACAAAGAAAACAGAATTAGCTCTTGTCTGGTGAAAAACAACGCAGAAAAAGTTTAAAGGCTGACAGGAGCAGTCTATTAGGAAAAAAAGTGAGAACCAAATAGAACAAACTTTAAAGCAATTTTTAAGTTTCTTCCTTTTTTCCAGTCAAGAACTGTATGCAAGATCAATCTTAATATATGTATTACTCATCTGTTTTCTTCCATGTATTTATAATTTTATGGTATGCTTAAACTGTTAAAGCAGCATTACTCATGTACAGAATGACTCTGGATGGCAAGGGGACTCCATCACAAATCTGTTACTGTGATGTTCATTTAATTCCAATAGGAAAGGCAAGAAGAAAAGCCTGGCTGGCAGATTTATTGATTACATTTCACCAATGACCAGCAAGAGGCAAGCACTCTGAAAATCCCCAAAGGTGATCATTAGTACTGAGTAACTGTCACTAAACATTAGTACCAGCAGCAAACTGGGACTAAAAGAAAGCGTGAATGCTTTAAATGTGCAGCCCAAGAGGGACTGCCTGTAGTCCAAAGAAAAAGTGGAACATTTTACATCATGGCACCTGTGTTTGAGACAGCTGAAAAGCTTTTTATATATATTTATATAATATAAGTATATATAATCATGCACATATAGATAGACATAAAATTGGTCTAGCACAGTCAGGCAAATTGGGCAGGGCTACCTGCTATAAAACATAAAATTAATGTGTCAAGCTAATTTCATGGTTCACTTGCCTGGAGCTGATTAGGACCAAATTAGACTTGGTCCTAATCAGCCCGAGTGCTTTGCAGGTAATATGGAAATCCATGGGTTATGCTTATTACTATAAAAGCACATGCACATTATCTGCACAAGCAGTGTAAGGACAAGTTTACCAGAATAATTTGTGGTTTCACGCTTTCTAATGCATTGCTAACTCACCTATTTTTGGTGGATTTTTATTTGAAGGTGTCAGGGTTTAGGGTGAGGGCAGCCCACTAGACCTGTCACAGCTGCTCTCCGTTACCCCCCTCCCTCCCCAGATGGGAAGAGAAAGGGAATGAGGGAGAGAGACTCAGCCATTAGACAAGGGAACTGGAACAGCTTCAATGATAATCAAAATAATAATAATTATTATTATTATTATTATTCTTTTTAATTATTTTTCACAATCACAGGGCAGGCAGGGAGGAGAGCTGATCTGGGAAGGAAAAGCACCCAACAGAATCAGTGCTGTTCTCACTCAAACCAGGACAGAAAGTCTCATGTTTCCATGGCACAGAGGAACCAGCCATCAAACGTGATTTTTCATTTTCTAGACTTGAATCTGATCCTTGGCTTGGCCAAGGGAGCACTTTCTGTATCTGAGGCATGAATTTAGATTTTACAGGAAGGGAAAATATATGAAGAGGTTTGTCACTTCCCATTAGCTCTTGGCCATCTCCCCTTTTATGCCATCCTGTGATTCCCATACGTGTGCCTTTGTTCTGTGGGAAACAACAGGAACAATACCCTTTGTACTGCTGCCAGAGAGATGCTTCTGATACACCCACCACTGCCTTCTGCGTACTCGAAGCCTTGCCTCAGGCAGGATTCCCTCCTCTTGGTCCATCTCTAGTCTTTGCAAGGCCTCGCTCCAACCACAGTATCCCAACAGATGAAGTTATTTCTTGCAGTGACCTAGCACCAGCCCCTCTCGTCAAGAGACAAAAGCACGATACTGTAAAAGGTCCTTCCTCTCCTAGCGGCACCTGAAGCTACGGCAGAAAATGCAAGATGTGGGAACGGGCTGCGGAAAGGCACATTCCCCAGAAGTATCTCATTGCTGTGAGCTTTCTCCTGCCTTGTGACTCTGCATGAACAAAAGCAGAACCGCTATAGTGTCCTACAGAGATGCCTGTCCACAGTGTGTAATCCAAAGAGTGAGCAACAAGGATGAGAGCGTCATGAACCTGAGAGACTCGTGTCTTACGAAGCATGATTCGGCATGTAGATTAAAACCTGAAATTAGTTATGTAGCCTATACAGAGATAGCTTCCAGGGGATAAAGTCTGAAGTGGCAAAATGAGCTTTCACAGCTTTCCACTGCTACTTTGGGGACATTCAAGTTCTCTAATAAAATGAAGAAAAAAAAACCCCCAGCGGTGTGGTTTCTGCATGCAGCATGGCACAGTGGGCACCAGGGGATGAGGATTCAGATTTGTAGCTCTTCACTGAGGTCACATGAGTCACCTCAGAACCCTCTCCTTCATTTGTCCCACTTCCTGCCTTTCTTTGTCCTATTTTCATCAAAACAGTCAATCTGTTCAGATTTATCAGCACATCCATCGTTTAAGTTAGGTTCATGTGTCAGAGCCACCCTGCCAGCTGGCAGCAGAGCTGTGCCGGGTGACCCGTCCCTGCATGCTGGTGGCTACCAGGCACTGCTGAGACCTCGCTGCCTCTGCCAGCCCTGTGAACGCTCAGCCTAGTGTCCTCACACAACCTAGCCAGGGGGCATTTGGAGAACATCTGCTACCTCCTGCCTACCTGCATCTCTAAAAGACCAGCCTCTTTGGTGGAGAAGCAATGAGGCTTGTTAACGTGAAGGCACTGGGACACAGCTCACACGGTCACTAAGTCCAGTCATCTGTGACCTGGGTGACAAGTCCTGGATGAGAGATTTCTCCTGCCTGAGCGTACACCCCCATGGAGTGTACAGACAGTTTATACATCACGCAAGTCTGTGTTAGAAAGCAATTCTTTAAAATCAAGATAATAGCGAAGACAAGAGTAGGTTCACTAAAATACAGTGATTTATACTGGGCACAGGTGCATCTCTGAAAGGTCCAGCTCAGTTGTCTCAGGCTGCTTTACATCCTATTTTCCAGTTCCAATTTGTATTTCTAAGCTTTCATCCCTAGAAGAGATGCGTAAGAGGCATCTTTACAAAGTGCTTACTTCTATGCCAGAACCTATATTTTCATCTTCAGAACCTATTAATTTTGTATCTCCTGCAATGAGTTAAGGTTAGAAAAAATGACCACTGGCTAAAAAAACTCCAAAACAACGGTATCTCCATTTGATCATCTTTTCTTTCTATATGCACCTGACAGCATCACCTTTCTGCATTCTGGTGATTTTCTTAAGCTGTGACATTTTCACTCTCTTTAAGAAACACATTCTTTCTGAATAATGAACTCATACCTATATTTGCTGTTGCCTTAAAGGTTAAAAAAAAAGGATATTTGCAACACCTTGCCAAATCTTATCCCCATATTGTGCTAAGATATTAGCAATTATTATTTAAGTCAAAAGGGGAAACCAAAATAATTTACATCATCCATCAGAGCTCCCTCGCATGAATAAATTACCAGACACCATGGCAAATCAATCAGGGGGAAAGGAACAATATGCACCAACTATTGTATTTTGTGTGTATAATCTTTTTAATATTTTCTGACCTCGTACATCAAAACAACAGATTGAATTCTGTGAACTTTAAGTAATACAAAGCTGTTTATCCCGAAGTCCCATGGGGACCCTCTAATCTAATCAGCTAAACTCAGGACACAACCGTAGGAACAGAGACAACAGATCTAACTCGGCACAAATTCCAAAATGTGTTTGCCCTTCCACTTGGTTTGTGCACACAGTAAGGTCTTCATACAGGAACCATCTCCTAAGGGTGTGTGGACGACCCCGTGTGCAACAGGACCTGGGTGCTGGTTGTAGCAGTTAATACTGCAACTACCATGCTTATGGATTTGCCAGCAGATGCCAAGAAACCTTTGGTTTCTTTAGGAAAAACAATGAAGCAGCCCCTCTGTTCTTCCCTTTTGGGGAAAATATGTCGTCCTTATTGTCACGCTCAGCTACCAGGGCAAGGAGCTCTTGTCCAGGATGAACCCGCTGCCTCCTTGCTTCTGGAGGCAGCCTGATGCAGGGCAGAAGGCGTGGGATGGGTGAGGCGATGTGAATGAACTCGTTACCTTCAGAAAGGTAGAAAGCAAGTACTGAGCCTAAAGTCACCAAGAGAAGCCTATTTCCCGTTTGTGAGGAACGCCAATACAATGAGCATTCTTGTGAATCTAAACCACTGTATTTCACTTCGGGGCTTCCAGAAAAACTTAGTGATGCAGAAGCCTGCACAACAGCGGTCTCCCCATCACGCAGAGAGTTTGTGTGCCCAAACAGGCTTGTTCTACTGTGTAAGCACAAGCTGCATACGGCTCCCTCTGCAAATGCTTCATTCTCTGGGAAACAGATCTAAGAAGGTAGAACTTCAGCAGGACTCTTGGCTCTCTTTCCTAAGGCATGCAGCACATGTCTGCCTTTCTGCCGAACTATCACTCGCTGTCTTCTAACATTTACATACCCACTCTTATTCTTTCCCACAGCTAAATCCTCTGCCTCGGGGTTACAGCTCTGTAGAGACTGCTACTATGGGAGTCAGGCAGGGAGACTGAAAGGAAAACAGACCTCAGAGTTAATTTTGATAGGTGCTGCATATATCCATGGCCAATCCATGCTTCAAAGGGTTCCTGAGAGAACTACAATAAATGGAGACCTAAAAGAAGGATGATCTAGTCCTGTGTCACAGGTGGAGGACTGGAGCGCGGTAAGCGGTAACTGCTGAGCCACTTGCTCAAAATCATAACGGAACTCTTTAGCACATGGAGATTTGAATTCAGATCACTCACATTCACGGTAAAATATTTTGGTTATGGCTTTGGTGAATTTCCAGGGTAGATTTTTCTTTCTCCCTGGGGAAAAATACAAAAAGAATTGATAAAACTCACAAAGTCTTAGCAAGAGGCACAGAATTGCCCATTGTAGAAAGATTCACAGTATTACCAATTGTTGAAAAATTACTAGCTCTTTTTGATCTAATATCTTTACTTCTTCAGATATAAGAAAATATATATATACACTGTATATATGTGTGTGTGTGAGTTGAACACACATTATAAATGTTATACCCCTGTCTCACCTCCATGCTCTATTTTCCTTCCTCTCAGATGAACTAAGTGCCCTAAATTTAATTTTCCCCCTTACAAATTGGCTGCCCTTTCATGTCAGGAGAGAAAACGCCCACTCAGCATAGCTTGAAAGGAACCTGTCTGCAGTTGGGAGGGAGAAGTCGAGGTGCCGCTTTAACTAACTAAATTAAATACAACTAGAGCTCCAAGCAGCTGGCAGGTTTGATTTGGATGTAGGATGCTGTGAGATAGTGATAAGTGAGTGTTCAGGACCAAAGGGAATTAAAAGGCTGTACTTTGGTTTAATGGAGTCACTCTCTTTCTGTGGCTCATCCATTAAGGACACCGTGCTGGCATGTGGCAGTGCCTGCACCACTTGAGCTGCAAAAGGCCAGCTTCAAATGAGCTTGAGCTTTGGACTCCAAAGGACACAAGTGCATGGCTTTGGAGGCGGGCAGAGGGAGGTCCTTGCCATGCTGCCCTTAGCCACCCCATAGCCTTGTGAAGGAAGGGACGGCTTCCAACAGACCAGAGGTTTGGATCCTGCACTGGACCACGTGAGAAATACCTGCCAAATAAGAGGAGGTTCAGAGAGTGCAGAAAAATCAAGTTACCCTGCATGAGAAATTTGTCTGTCTCTATTAAAGGACTCCTTAAACCTTGCAAAGAAAAGAAGTACAGAAAAGTGTTTCTTCCCTCCCCCCTTTTCAGTTTATTTAGTAGTGCATTAGACAGCAGCTTGTGTGTAGTATTCCCTTGCTCTCTCTTGGCATTAGTATTTCTCTTGTTCCTATAAGCCCTTCCCTGAGGAACAATGAAGATGGGAAAACATTTTTAAGGATTATGATTCAACTGTAAAACCTTACGATTTGTCAGTGTCACCAACAGGCAGGTGTAATGCCTGGAAGTGTCTTTCAACTCTGCTTTCTAAAAGGACTGAAAATGTAAATGAAACTCTGATTTCGTAATTACTACGACAGAATTGACACACGTCTGCCTCTGGTAACAAGGGTGCTTTCCTTACATTCACAAAATACTATGAAATCTCCTCAAGGAAGGTGTTGCTGAAGCGAACATCTGCGGCTGGGTGTTGTAACGTGCTGTGTTTCAAACCAGCTACTCAGCAAGAGACCTCTGCAGACAGAACAGGTTAAATACTAAATTTTATGGCCTTTTATTACTTTTCTTTTAAGAATATTAAATTTTTCTCTATTCAGAGAACTTAAATTGTAAGTGCCGGAGCATGGAAACATTGGTCACGAGATGCTGACAGTGTTTATTATCACAAGCAATCCCCTTCAATGTCACAGTTTCTAACTTATATTGGAAGACTGAACACTAGAGTAATTATCATGACAGTAAGCTTGACAACCCCATTTCCAAGGAGCAGTCATTACAGAACCCTTGGTCTTTTGCACAATTCAAAGCAAATATTTATTTTTTATCCTTTTGTGTATATATGCCAACCTAACTTACACAGCAAAACAGCTCTAGAACATGCAAATATATTTGTTTCCTCATGCACAGAGATGCATATTTATGAATAATTTTCCCTGAAACGTGTGCCGAGGAAAAAGGAGTAATTGTTTGGAATGAGATTTATTAGTTCTGTACAGAGAAAAAAATCTATCGGGTTAAGGGTAAGTGCCACATAATATGAAGGATTATTGATTTCAAAAGGAAAAGAACCAAGTCACATAAGACTGCGTAAAGTATGGGCAAAATCAAGATAAATTCACAACGAAGAAAAGAGAAGAAAAGAAAGAAAATATCCCTCCAAAGATGATGACTCTCCAATCAAATTCAGTCCTCTTCTTCACCTTTAATTTATTTTATCTGATGGTTTTTCATTTGTCCTCTCTTGGAGGTGAGGTCATTACAACTCTCTGCATTACAGCAGCAGCCAGAAACCCCAATTGTGATTAAGATCCCATTGTGTCAAAAACTTATCGTGGAAAGAGACACTTTCACCAAAACATCTTGCAAAACGTCAGCTGTGTGAGTAGGAATCAAACATCAAACAGCTTAGTTGGCGTACAAGCCTAAGCGAACAGTGCAAAACAAATAGGCTGCAGTTATGCAATTAGAGATTGCAATTAGCAGCGAAAGCTATGATTTCAGCAAACTTATGCTTGCTTTAAATTGCCAGGATTATGCCCACTACTGCACCGTAATTAGTAAAGATGGGAGAGGTAATGGGAAGGTGTGATAGTTATCACTTTGGATGCCATTATTTTAGTCAATAACAAAGCTAGTTTGCTGTGTATCAGTACTGGTGTGTTTTGGTGTTCTCTGAGGGGAGGCAAAAGCTCTTTAAAAGGTGCTTTGACAGCATGGAGTTTCTATACATCAGTTCTAGAAAAAGGTCTTGTTAGATATTTATCTGTTGCCCCTAGATAGCAAGACATTTGGGGCTACTTATGCAATACTGTGCTATAAAACAATGAAATGGTGCTGAGGAGAGTGAAGTGTTTCACTGCAGATCTGTATTAAAAATGGTAAGGAATGAATGGTTGATTGACAATTCCTAGCTTACCAGGCTTTGTAGATGGCCATTATTTTCCCAACCACCTTCCCATTAGAAGTGTCAAGGCTTCCCAAGACAGAAAACACGCAATTTTGCTCTACTTTCTGTAATCGTGACAAAATAAATTTCCAATGAACCTTTAGTGGAAGGGGAAAATGAAAGGAGGTGAACCCGACATTATTAATCCAGAAGTTACTTTGAAAATCTTCTGGATACAACATTCTGACACAAAAAAAACCTAAAACTCTGCCTTCAAAATAAGTGACTTTGACAAATTTAGTAAGAGCTGGTGATAGAATTCAGAACACATCCAAACCTGCTCACATCTTCTGAATCCTGATTTCACTACCTAGAACTACCTAAGGTAGAAGAATGAGAAGACCTTGTCAGTAAGAGGGAAGTTAACACAAAACAAATCTGAGAACAGACACAGCAAAAGATGTTTTCTAGAAGGCTGGATCTGAAATGGCTCTGCCTGTCCGGGTACCTTTAGGTATCGAATCTGACCACTGCCACTGCTGTGTAGGGAGGGCTCTGACGGTGAAATTTTAGCTTATTTAGTTGTAATTTAAGAAAACTGTTCACTCCTCCCCTCTCCCAGAGGTTGCCAACCCTCTGCCAGAGCAGAAGGGAGAGCGTGCTGGTATCTTCACCATCCCAACTCACAGGTCAGTGCTTCAGCTCAGCCTGGGATAGGGTGTCTCTGCTGGGAAGCCAGCCTGCGATGGCAGTGGCTGGAGGACAGGCACAGCCCATGCAGCACCATGACCATCTGCTACCAAGTCGTGGAAGCCTGTAACCCTTCTTTTACAACCGAATTAAGGCCCTTGAAACAAAGACTGTAAGGAGCAGGTAGTCAGAAGAACACAGCAGTATTTCCTGGTACCTAGGGGTATGGTTTTGTCAGGGAAACGTTTCCCCCAGCAACGACAGGGTGATGGATTTGCCTGTCTCAGCCTGGAGGAGCCCATCCGTTCAGTGCTTTAAAAGGCCACCTTGTTCTCTCACCAGGTCTGGCCTGTCTGTGATGTTCAACTTCCACATGTCTCATTTCGCAGCAACACTGAAGGGATCCTGAGAGAGCTACCGCAGACTGTCTCTAGGTTCAGAACGGTTGTTCAGCCTAATCTGGCAAGGCATTTTAGTGATATAATTACAGAAATAGTACTTAAACCTGTGTAACAACCCTTCGGGATCTCTTATTGCACAACATAATTGCTTTGTCTAGTTTTATTTTATTTAGCTTACAAGGTATAGACCCTGACCTTTTCTACTAGAATCTCTGGAATTTTTTCCTTCATTTAAAGTCAAATACCGTCCCACCATTGCCCCCCGTGACAACCAGCAGCACTCCTCCTCTACACATTTTCTCAGAGCTCTCACAGCAACACGGATGTGCGGGGAAAAAATGATGAACTATTGGGATTAATATAGTGCAGAAAGTAAAATTCAGTTAATAAAGCAGTATCTGGGTACAACCTGCAATAAACCAAACCCTAATTTCCGTAAGAAACAGAACTGTAATTTTCCAAAGACACCTCAGCAAATACATTGGATTAAACATGTTCACAGGAAAAACAAGGAAATATAGTTTGAGTTCAAGCAGCAATTCTCTTTCAGCAGCATTTCTCCTCATTTCTGCAGAACTATTCACCGTTCTTTTTGGATCGCACAAGCGTTCCACTGAATCTTGGGTTTAGCTGAATTCTAAATATGCTTGTAAGACAATATAAGATTTTTTTCACAGTGTCCGAATATAGTATCTGTGCAAATCCAACTGAACTGCCAGGTACCCGTTCACTTTCCTGTGCATTATTGTCATATGCAATTATATCTCAGAAGAAAACGTATGCTGACTTTTGGTTAAGTACTGAAAAACCTTATAAGCATTTTTTTTTGGTGGTACTGAGCAGGCATTCAGCTACCAGGAGTAGTTTCATAATACCTAGCAATATACAGTATATTTTACTTCATTTGGTCATGCTGGAACTGTTTCACATCCTCCATTTTCTAGGGTTTCCTGGTGGCATCTTTAAAACCAATTATTATCTATCATTACTGCCTGCAAGGAATAGCCATACATTTTTTCACTGTAGAAATAATCAGCAGTAACAATGCCATATCAAGCTGCTACCTTTTTAATGAGCTGAGAAACATAACCATTAATTTATTGTAGCTTCTCGTGTCACAATAAAAATTCATCCCTTTTTATTTTAATAAAGTCAAACCGACTGAAATTCCTCTACCTGTAAAACACACTAATAAGCATTTGATTGAATTAATTAACATTACCTGTTATTTCAATGCTCTTGATGAGCTGCAATTCATGAAGTCCAGCAGATTTTTATAATTCTTAGAAAATATTTTAGAAAATATAAAATGATAACATTCCAATTAGAGAAGTACCTGCCAGTTTCCTGGACTGTAATTATGCCAGTGATAAACCACCCAGAAATGCCTAAGTACACGAAGAATATGAAGGCTGAAAGTCTTGAAAGTTTAGAGGTGTCCAGCTTTTACAGTTGAGACATTAAATACTTAAGATCAAATTTTAAAAGGCATTTTGGTGTCTAAAGGTGCACACGACTGAGCTCTGTCATTTCCAGTTATGCCCATTTCGTCGGAGACACGGTGAGCACGCGGCTCTGAAAACATCTTTACGCCATCTGTCTTTAGTACCCTATATTTAGTACCCTAAGAACACTTGGCTTTGAAATGAAAACCCTAAGGCACCGTTTCCACCCTTTTTCCTCTCCCTTTCCTTGCACTGCCATCTTATACTTTCACACAACCCGTCCCAGCCTTCTGCGTGGTCATGTAGGGCTTGCCTCAACCGGCCAGATGTGTCCGGCCAGCAGCTCGGGCGACACGATGCCCACCCGGAGGGCTGCTGCTCGGCTTGCCCAGGAATAGCACGCTGTCACCAGGACGCTGCCAGCCTTACATATGTCTGTCAGCAGGCACGCAGGTGTTGAGGGCATTTTCTCAGCAGAAACAAAATGCTTGGAGCTCAGGTGCAAGCTGACCCCTGTGCGCTGCAGCGAGCGACGAAGGCAGTGAAGACGATCCTCCCCTTCCAAGCCTTCCCTCCTGCTGCCTCCCAGCATGAGAGTGGGAAGGAAAATGCACAGCTCAGAGGAGTCTAAATCTGAACAGCTGAGACTGAATGAGAGCTTTTTACCTCCTCAGGATTGTTTCATAAAAGTAACTATTTGTCTTTTTTGTTTTGTTTTCTTTTGGTTGTTGTTGTGGGGTTTTTTTTCCAAAAATAAGCAGTGGGAAACACCAAAAATAATTTCAAATTAAAACCAATGCTCAAGTTATTTTATATAAAATTTTGCTCGCTGTTTTGGTTTCTTTTTTTTTCCTGAGAAAACTGAGGTTATTTTTTATCAGCAACTTATGAAACCCTGAGAAGAAAAGTATATAGAAATACTGACACAGTAGCATTATTTCCAAGTTATCGACCTTATTATATCAAACCTAGTGAGAATGATGCTTTATATTTTAAGAGGCTTCTGTTCATTCCTGATTACGCTCCATCATTTTTTTCTACATATTGGCTATAAAATGCCAAGTATGTTTGGAATCTGAAGTCCGTGTATACTTACTTAATCCAATCAATTAAAAAAAATACTTGCCCTAGCAGTCTACTAGCCTCTTAACAGAAACATTCCCCATTTCATTTACATGATGATGAGGTAAGAAAATGGATTCAATTTTCTTTTCTCACTTGGCCACTGTGGCCACACAGCCCTGATGGGACAGAAGAGCATGATGTAACCCTCTGAAACATCTGCATTTTTTTTGATGCGGTGCCCTGTTTACCAATGTCACTACTGATCCCAAGTCAGCCTTTTTCCTCTGGACAGCATGAATCTCACTGCTGTGTGTTCAAGGGAGAAGGGGATGTTGCCCTGAATTGGCCATAATTTCCATTCTGTTGGTGCCCAAGCTGGAAAGACGTCTTGCTCAAGGTCTGAAAACTCCTGGGTGGTCTTTCTTGTCTCCCTTTTTAGACATCTCTAGCACCTGAAAGCTCATTTAGCTCAAACAGACGAATCCACAAGATCTGGCAAAAACATTTCTGCTGCTCTGGGGAGCGTAAGCACTTCCATGCACGAAAGGCAAAACAGTAGCTGGTGTGTGAGGTGACATTCAAAGCAAGATCACTGCGCTGCTGCCTCTGCAGAACAGAATTATTCTCTTCTGCTGCTGTTCTCTGCATGTGAGTCGAGGCCGCAAGCCAGGCTGGCGTCCGCGGCACAGAAATGGAAAGAAGCATGAACATGTTTTCATGCCTTAGAGCTGAATTCTGCAAGGCATAGCACATCTCTTTGGAGGTCGGGAGCCTCCTCAGCTAGGTCAGCTCAAACACCTTCTGGGTTTGCACCCCTAAGGAGAAAACATACTTTTTTTTTTTTTTTTAACGATATAAATGTCAAGGAACTACAGCCTGTTAAAATGTGTTACTGCCTTCTGGGTAATTTTACACCGACTTTAATTATGCTCCATCTTCACTGGAAAGCCTGATTAACGTGCAGGTCAGTCGTGGCCACACTGCCTGACCCGGCTGCATGCAGACTCGTGTGGGGGAGGATTTCAGAGGCATGCCAGAGCCAAAGCAGATACTGAACTACTCTGGGAGTATCTCACATCCGTACCAATTTAGAACCCAGCAGAAGAACTAATAGCCTTTTCTGCTCTTTCAGACCCTGGGATGTCGTGACTAACACAACTTAGATGCTAGGAACACCGCTCTGACTTAAAACTATGCAATTAAGTCAAATTTCTCATTACTCTTCCTTTATGAAAGATAAGAAAGTTACACCGACAGAGCTATGCTGTTTCAGGCATAATGAAGACTAACAGTGGAATTTAAAACTGCAGTCCATACATGATGGTATGCTAGAAAGAAAAATACTCAACAATTTGCCATGCGGGTTTCATTTTTCTTATGCCAAGGTAGGGAACATTTTTGTTCATTAACACCAAACAAACATTTGTTTCACCTTACTTTATTCCCATCTAGTGCAACGCTGAAGCAGAACAGAACTCTAGATCACTTTCAATCAAACCAGCTCCTCAGTATTTAAGGCTTTAATGTTAAGGGAAAAATATGCTAAGATTACTGAACAAAGTAAAAGTCAGAGATTATAAGTAAAACAAAGTAATATAGAATCACAGAAGCATAGAATCATCCAGGTTGGAAAAGACCTTTAAGATCATCAAGTCCAACCATTAGCCCTACTCTACTAAGCCCGCCGTTAAGCCACATCCCCAAGCACCACATCTAGATGGCTTTTAAACACCTCCAGGGATGGTGAATCAACCCCTTCCCTGGGCAGTCTAAAGGAGCTAGAAAACATTGGGCTGGAAGGGACCCTCAAAGGCCATCTGGTCCAATGCCCTTGCAGGGAGCAGAGACAGCCTCAACTAGAGCAGGGTGCTCAGAGTCCCATCACGCCTGGCCTTGAATGTCTCCAGGGATGGGGCCTCCACCACCCCCCCGGGCAATCTCTTCCACTGTTCCACCAATGTATCTCCACCCTGGTGTGACACACAGCCTTTTTAGACATCATGCACTAAAGATAATCATGATGTCCATGCAGTTCTTTCTTCTTCACTCCAGAATGCATTTGGGTCATTTCTGCATGTTTGGTAACATGTTTTTAAGCCACTGCTCATTCTTTGCTGGCCTACAGCTCCACACATGCACGTTTCCTTACACGGTATCTTTTCCATGTGTTAGATACTATTTTTGTGTTCTCTGAGTTGTCCTTAAAACCATTTTTTTTCCACTTCCACGTCTGCATTTCTTTAACTGGCCACTACTGAGCTGTCTATAGACACGGAGCCCCCAGTGCCCACCTATGCCCTGTCTCAGGGTGCACATCCCCTGTCTCCCTCTCTCAAGGCCTCTGCTATCATACTAAGTCTGCATTTTGTTGCTGTGTTAAGAGCCGTAAATTTCTTATTCTATACAGCATAACTTCTTGTTACTGCTATCTATACAAAGCTGTGGCTGAACCACACAAAGATAAACAAAAATAAAACAAATTAGCCATAGCGACCTCGTCAACTAGAGAATTTGCTGTCACAGCTCTAACAGGGGAAACAAAGCTGCAGGCAGGGCAGGAGTTCAGACAGAGCAAACCTATCAAGCCACAGTCCCGAGCCCTTGCAAACTCAGTACACCGTGTCCTGTGAAGATCACAAAGCTGTGAATTGAGAACAGGGCAATGCCACGTGAGTTCCATTCCCACGTGCCTCATCACAGCTACATCTGAGTTGGGGCAAAGGCATTTTTACCTTAATTGTTTATTAACTATATCTCTGGCTCTTTAAGCTATCCTGTCTAACGTCTCTTTAGGAAAGGTGGGCCCTGACAAGGTGCTTGCTTTGGGAGCTTGGAGCACAAGCAGGTCCTGATCAGGTCAGGTGTTTATACAATGCTGATTTTTTCATACGTCTTTTGGCAACAATGGATTGTTTTATTTTTTCTTAAGAAGCAATATTTTTTCTTAAGTACATACAATTTTTAAAAGTGTGAGAGACTGACTGGTGGCTAATCAGTGTTAGGGGAAAGAATGAAGCTGAAGTAACTTCTACCACTCGGCCTCTTCAGTCACTCGGGCAAATACAATCCCCTTGGTAAAAATATTACTTCAACATTCAAGTTATGACAGCATGAAAATTTCATGTATGATCTTAACTTTACCCCCAGATGAAGGTCTGCTACGGAACTGTAATATCACATGTTTCAGTATTACAATAGGCTAATATCTGAAAATAACTTTCAGGGTAGGCCTCAGACTTTTTAGAGTCCACCAAAACTTAGGATCCAGGTTGGCCATACAAATGCAAATTTGTCTTCCCTTTACATACCGTCAGTTGTCCTCCCCTCTAGCTCAGCCTGCTTTGCTCTTGGTGCACTTGGATCCTCAAGCCATGACTTGGGCCCCTGCTTCACCACTCTCCTGTCCCCCATCACATCCTCATCACACTCAACCCCAAGTTCCTTCCTCTCACAGCTGGTGCCAAATCCCAGACGAGGGCACAGGTCTTTGCTTCGTCTCTGCTTTAGGGCACCAGACATGTCATCATCTAAGCCCTTACATGAGCACCAGTATGAACAGCGAAGTGCCTAGTGGGTCATCATGGACGTTTCATTATCAGCACCTTACTCACTAATAACAACATACTCTTTATCAGAGGTGAGCTCTAGTTGGAGAAAAGAACCTTCTCACTTTTCCAGTCCATAGCCATCCGTAACCTCAACAGCGAGTCCAGAAGACAATCCTGCCATGACTGAAACAAGTGTAAAATGTAACTGCCAACATTATCTGCAGTGACATTCTCTAACACAGATTTTGGAGAAGACAGGGGACCTGTCTGCATCATCTGCATGATGCTTTACACTTTACGGCTTCTAAAATAAACTTAGAACTTGCGTAGGGCACCAAGACCTGGCAGTGCTGTGCTTCTCCGTGTAGCTGTGAGTCGGGATGCCATGGAGAATGCTGGTGCTCCAACTAGAACCCACCCAGGCAAACCATAGGAACTGGAACGCTTGCATTAAAATCAACACGCACACGTGACGGATGATCTGAAGCCTTAGGTCCTTCCATTTCACAGACACTGTTGAAATGCCAGAAGTCGTCCAGCTGGTTTCAGTCACGATGTCAATCAAAGCCCAATTTTCATAAAATTTAGCAGAAACACTTTGCATCCTGAATTATCAGATCTGCCTTTCAGTGCATTCGTCACATTCTTCAGTTGCTTCGGAAAGAGAAAATACAAAAATTCCTGGAAGTGAAATCCTGCTGGCTTGTGCCTACACAATAACTTCTAGCAACCCTCTGGTAGAATTAATGGCCAAAACTTACACTTCTAGGTAGTCAACACAGTATCTAGCAAACAATTTTCAGCTAGAGTAATACCCTAAAGCCTCATTCAGACAGGAAGAAAGGCTGGATTTCAGCCTTTTTTTTGGAAGGAATAAAAACCTATGCAATTATTCAATTTTTACAGGGTTCTGAAAAAGAGGATTTTTCATGTCAAAAGCAAAACGAAACAGAAGCGTCGCACAAGGTGAGTTTTGCCAAACCTGTTTTTGCCATGTTCTTCAGACAGGACAAGCAGGGCCAGAGAAGACATGAAGACAAGGATTTTGTGCTGACAGCACATAAAGCCAGGCTGCCTCCTGCTTCAGGACAGGCAGAGTTTCAGATCCTGCCAAGAAGCTGGGTAGCCCCAGGGAAGGGTACATTTGTCTCATTTAAGGAGGTGAAGTTTGTCTTCATATCTGAGCAGCACAGCAACAGCTGTGATGATGCTCAGCAGGTATCATCTGTCCTAATTTTAATAAGGTGGTTGTGTTCAGAAGTAAATCTCCAAACAACGTAAATCAAGGCAACGTTCTGGGCTTTCACATACCTGTACCAGTTGGTGGCACCAGCTGGGTCTCTGTCTCATTCTTTTTACAGCCCTCATGATCTCTTGGCCATGAGAGGCAAATCCAAACGTGGAATCCTGATCCTACTGAGGGCAATAGCAAAGCACTCGAAATCTAGCAGGGTCTGAATCTCCACACAGAACGTACAGGTTTCAACAAACCAGCTGAGCTCTTCCTTCTCGAAGCACAGGAGCTAGAGCGTATGGCCTGTTCTTCCTGCAGCTAATCCAGTTTTTGAAGCAGGATACCCACCCATGAAATCCGGAGTATCCCCTTGTACCTCTTCTTCAAAACACGCACAGAGTCCCACGACTGAAGATTATCAGCAACTCTCAGAGAAGCAAACCCTGTGTCTTGACATCGACACCCCAGTGAGACTGCTTTGAGCCACTTCCACCAACCACTCCTAATTACCTCCAGCAGCTCCTGCACACTACCGTGGCTGATGGACATGCTTTTTGCTTACTTGCTATAGACAGGCAGACCCTTTGCCTCTTCTTCAAGAGGATGAAAGTAGAGATGTATGAGTATGCCTCCTACCAACATACCTCAGACCAGTGAGCTGAGGAGGTCAGGGCACAAGTGTGCACGTGTATTTTGAAGAGCCTTCTAAAGCCGCGAAGCCTGGTCAATCTGCCAGCTACTGACACCTCTCAACTGGGGGACCCGTTAACAGCATCTACGTTCCTAATTTGCCCATACAAAAGGCCATCCCATACCTAGAGGCACTGGCACTGAGCAGTCACTGGAGCTTCTTGGATAGTGTCATGGACTAAGGAATGCATAGGAAAATCTCTCTGTTTGTGGGGATGGAAATGCCAATTCTTCTCCAAAGAGCAATAATCCTGAAGGAAATGAGTGCTCACAAACGCAAGAGTACATATTTCAATCCAGCATCTTTGTGACTGCCTTTGACTAGGTTCTTTGTGGTTTATAACTTTATAATTAACACCCTATAAAGACAAAGCAACACACATGCAGAGCTTTAAATAATTTGGTATACCGCATTTCATTTTATTTTCGAAGGTGTCTTTTAATAGTTCTTTACAACATAATCTGACATAAATTTGTTAGACTGAACCAAAGCGTAGTCTTTTTTTAAAGCTAAACTTGGCATCATATTTTCTTGAAAGCTCTTGTCTTAAAAATATAGTGGTGTTTCAATTTAGCTGGGATTTATTGAAAGAAAGGAGGAACTTTGTGTTCAATTTCAATGTGTTTTTCAAGGTCTAGTGATGTTTTCTATATTTGTTTTTAGCTGGTAAAGGAAAATGAGATAGAAAAAGAAAGTTGAGCTGGGTGAATGGTTCATAAAATTAGTTTGAACTTGCCTAAACAGAAATTTTATGCATCCCAAGCCTCATTTTTCTGCTGAATGTTCAAGTCTGACTTCCAGCTACACTACTGCTCTTTGCTTTTCCCTGTGTCACTCTAACAATATTATTACCCTTTGTGTGATTAGAGACAGTAAAATGTTTCCTTAATGCATCATTTTTTTCTTTCACAGTGCTGTGAAGGAAAGTCAACAGAGCCACACTGATGTGATAGAAGTATGAGAGGGATCAGGTTTAGTTACCTCTTGGTAGCTAAGAATATAACTAAAAATAACATTATGGATAGTTGCTGATGGCAAAGAGAGTACTGATAATCTCAGCCGTGTCCCTCCTCACGCACACAGAACCAAGCCTCGTAGTTTCCAGTGGAGCCACGCTCTCCCACTACCCAATTCCCCTCTAAGTTCAGGAGCCCTTTCCTAGTGCAACTCAACGTCTTTTGAAATTGTTTCTGCACAAAATAGTGCCACAAGCAGTATGAGCTGGCAGTTTGATTATGGAAGGTATGAGAGACATGGCGAGCAGGCTGCCTGTGGAGATCACCCCCAGGAGTAATCCCTGCAGATCAGCACGGAGATGTAGCTGTCTGCAGCACTGGCTAGATAAACACCAGCTCATTCCCCACAACTGGTTATGGTCTCTTCTATCAGAACAAACATTCACTTTTTTTTTCTTTTTTTTTTAAAGACATTTACCAAACATACACAATTCCTGAAACATTTCCATTCTAGGAATTACAATTGCCTTGCCAGACTTCATCAGGAAGATGACATCTGTGTGAAAGAAAATCTAAGCAATACCTTTTTTTCCTAAGTACTGCACCAGAGACGGCAGAGAAAAAAATGCTTACTATCATTATTTTTAAATAGTGAGAAATAAGAAAACATTATCAGGTAAAAGAGGAGCAGCAAAATTGGGCAGAAGATGAATCCATCTGATTAGCCTTCTGTAAATAAGAGTGACTCTCCAGGTATAACAGTAAAGCCTACAGAAATGGAAGCAAAGGTGGCTCAGAAGACTTTTGTTCCTATCCAAATGCACGAAAAGATTTCTTCGGTGCTGATGAAGGAAAGTGATTCAAAGATCTGGTGAATGATACGTAATAATCTATTACTACAGAAAGTTCTCCTGCTATCCAGCAGGCTCTGGACAAGGATGTGGCATTTGGACAGAGTGGTTTGTGAGAACGTGAAGGACGTGGCGGCATGGGGCAGAATCTACATCACAGTTATGGTGGTGTTTTCTCCCACTGTCTTGACAGTAATTTCTAAAATAACTCTGAAAAATCTAAAATAATGCCAGCGACAGGAGACTACAAGAAACAAAGTTGAGGACTCAAACCAAAACCCAAGTCAGGTGACTACGGCTGCAGCCCCATAGGCTGCCTTCGCATGGTATTCAACTCCAGCTGATTGGGCTGAGTTAGTTCACTGAGACAAGTCTGTACATAAAGGATGCCTTAAAATAGAGACTTTACCTTTCAGAGATAACTTGATACTCTCGCTATTTTGACATTTAGTGAAGAGTACTCAGGCTTAGTGGAAGGGAAGCATCCTGGGTTTTCCAGTGGCGGGTGTTAAAAAACAAAGAATCTGTGTTCCAACTTAATCCTATGGCTGGGACTAGAGATGTTTACTAAACCTCTGAGGAGATTTTTCTCCTAACTAGTTTGCAAGTTTTCCATCGAAGAGCATCTGCTAAGGGCAGCATAAAGCATTCCTGGCAGGATGGGGGAGAATGACAAGCAAGCACGCTGGTTATTCATCAGCTACAGCGGTGACAGCTCTAGTCCTACAGTCTAACCACGTTTCCAAAGGGGAGCAGGTGGATATAAAACAGCAAAAAGCCTGAAAGTAGAATCCTGGGAGAAATCACATGGACTGACTGTCCAGCCCTCAAGTTACCAAGTTACCCAGGATAACAACGTGGCAATGGTTCTGCAAAAGGACTTGAGCCAACTTTAAACAATGATGGATAAGTCCACCTGCTCACTCTCCAAGAGACTCCCTCAACATATGCAACCTGCCAGAAGATATAATAAACTAGAAGTAAACCTGTCCCACGGCTACAGTATTGGTTAAAGCACCAAGTCAGTCTACATCCCTTGCTTTCATCAACAAGCAGGAAGAAACAAAAGAAGAAATGTTACATGATTGTACAGGCCTTCACGTTAACGTTCTCGCTCTCCAAAACCCTTAGGAAAGCACAGCCATCCGATATGCAAGCACTCAACACTTCACATTAGGTACCTACCTGAAAACCAGTTTTACTGGAAGGTGATTGTTGCCCCCGTTGCTACTGGTAAAATGTCAAGAGCATGTCTGCTCCCAGGAAGGGATGAGCATGAGTGGATGAGAAAGAGAATGAGAGGGAGAAAGGAAGAGAAACGTGGAGATCAAGCAACATCATTCATGCTCCTGAACTGAGGACATGCATTCTCCCCTGCCAGGAGAGGAGGGGTATTACTGGCAAAATGGTAACTTCAGAGGCAACTTCAGAGGCAGCAAGAACGTCTCGGTTCTTCTGCGACTCATGTTGGACAGCTGGCCAAACAGCCATTTCTTGTCCAAGTAAGTCTGCGTCTGCATCTCCGTGCCCCGAAGAGAAGCTGAATTCCACCCGCATTCCTGAGGAGGAAAGTCTGCTTCATTTTTTTTGATCTGTGGAATTTTTCCACATATTAGATATTTTTTTCTCATGGACTTTAATTATGTAAATTCTCCCTTTATCAAGAATAAAGAAAGTATGAGCTTGAATCTTGCCATGGTTGAAATCCGCTGACTATAAGCATAGGGGAAAGGGCACGCTCTACATCTTGGCTTCATTCAGACTTGCATTTGTTCCAGTCTGGTCTGTATATGTCCCTTTCTGAATTATGGTACCTCAGAAGAGATGTACTGAATGCTCACTGACTATGCCCTGGAGTTGGCATAAATGACTTCTATGAAGTTGTGCAGATAATTAGTTGTCAGATAATTTTCTTAGCACAGGGTGAATACTAAAATACTCAGGGCGAATAAATTTGAAGTAAACACCTGTAGTTTGCTGGCATTAAATCTCCTGACAAATACCCAATGATGCTTGTGATGAAACACTAGTAATATTTCACAGAAGCTTTTTGGTACCTAGATGGACAGAAGAGGAATTTCTTTAACTGAGAAGAAAATTATGATACTTATTAGCTAGCAAGGCTCTAAAAAAATCAATTCTGCTAAGTTATGATTTCTCAACACAAAAAGTGAAACCTTTGTAATAATATTGATTGCTATTGTTACACTGTGAAAGAACAGGCTATCTACTCATGCAAATAAGGAGAAAAATAATTTCCAAATCCAGAAGAGTTATACGAAGAACAATTCTGCCTTAATGTAAGAGGTTATTAGGAATATGTCATTTATATGTTTTCTTCAATACTCTTTCTACAAAGTGAAATCAAGTAACGTGCTACATTATGGGGACTGCATAGCAGCAACTTCTTTGTCAAAATTATTGCAGGGATTGCTGTGAGACTTGCACTGAGTGATGCCTTCCTCTGGAGACCAGGCGACGAGACAGAATGGCATGCTTGCAAATGATCCCAAATCAGGGTGACCGGCTTGTCCTCCAGCAGATAAAAGCTGCACAATTCAGACTCTGTAAAAACTGGAGAACCTCCTGGAGTTCAACAAACTGTTCTGCACCAGGCAGGACTACCCACTGGGAAGTGACTGCTCTGAGTAACTGCCCTACTGGAGAGGACCTGGGGTTGTGATGGACATCGAGCCAACAGTGTCTACTCACTGCAAATAAAGCAAAGTGCACTCATTCTTTAGAAAGAACTTGGCTAGCGGGTCAGGATAGTTAGTACATACATCCACTTGGTGCTGGTGAAGCTCAAAACATGATACTGTGCCCAGGTTTCTGTCCTCCTTGTTAGGAGTTGCCCTGAAAAACTGGAGAGAGTCCAGTAGACAGATAGTCCAGGGCCAAAAGCATGGGACACTAGGCAGCTGAGGTTGCTTATCTGGGGAAGGGAAAGATGACTATCTGAAGGGAATTTACAAAGGTGACAGCACCGAACTGTCCTTGTTGATAGGAAAATATGGCAGAACAAGCTACAGAGGCACCATCCTCGGCTAGACATATCAGTGCTGACCTAATCCAGTGCTGGCCACGGGTCTGCTTTGACTAGGTGGCTGGACTGGAGACTTCATGAGGTTTGTCTCAATCACCATTTTGGAAAATTTACGATTTCCTAATGTATACTTTAATAAATTTCTAATATGTATGTAAGAACGCTAAAGTGAGAACCCTCTACCATAGTCAGATGCAGCTTTATCATTAAGGTAGGTAGTTTAGTTGACCGGCACAACATTTTAAATTTTGAATGGTTAAACACGATTTACTCTGGCACATCAACAGTGCTCAATGAAACAAATTCAGAATATTTTCCACGCATATTTTAGACCATTATTTTAAAAATTCTCACATAAAACATTCACAAGAAATCCTGAAAGAAGCAGATTGTTTTCAGAAGCTCAGTTCAGTTTCACTGAGTATTTCCCAAATCTCTTCCAAATTATGACAAAGAAAGATAATGACAGGAATTTTAATAGCTCTAATGTGAACTCAAGTGAAACTAAATAGTTTCAACTGATACATTCAAACACGAAAGATCGATTCCAAAAATGTGAATATTCACAACCAAAAGAAGCCTCAGAAGAATCGCTGCTAATGGGCACCACCAGTTTTTCTTGTGACTAAATAATTTTAAGCAAAAAATATACAGAAGTTATTAAACACAAAGATCAGAACTGTCCTTCTTTCTGTCTTACATGATGAGTACCCATCCTATTGTTCTGGCCACCTGGCTCCGAAATTCTCAGCTCTCTGTTGTTTAGTTCTCATGGACAACACCAAAGAGTAGTGTTTCTCTTCATACTCACATGAAATTAAAAACTTCACTGACTACCTGGCTGCATCTTTCCAACTTTGAGTTTGGATAGCCTTAGACACATATAGATTTTTTTAAAAAGCAGACACATTTCAAAGGATTACTTAATCATGAAATAAAGTTATTTGGCTAAATTGGGGTACTTTTGGTTGAAGGATGGAATAACGGAGCAACCGATTTGCGTGTGACTTTCATATATTGCTTAAATCATCAAGCTAGGGAAAAGGTAATATTTTGTGATGCATGTGACAAATTATTCTGCTGGTTAAAAGAATATTCAATATTCTGGTAAAAAAAAAACAAAAACAAAAAATAGAGAGTTTGTAAGTTTTCTATAAATTTAAATAGTGTTACCACAACAATTCTGAAGAATCTGGAAAATACACTTTGTATACTTAGAGTTGCAACATTTCACTGCAACTCAAACCTGTTTGGCTTCCATATTTAAACTCATATGTCTTCCATGAATTAACAGGCAATGAAGAGAGCCATGAGCTCTCCTAGCAGGGCAGGAGGGGATTTCAGGTTTCCTGAACTAGTGGTTCACTGTCCTGTGCTCTGAGCACTCTATCACGTGTATTCCTGTCAGGCAGAACTTTTCTTGAGACTGTTGGTATTTACATCACAGACATGAAGTTCAGTCAGTCCTTTCTGGAAATAAATTGTGCTGATGTGAATACACCAAAGATGGAAGACGCAAGCCAGGGTAGTGATCGATGCAGTAAGGCACCCCTTGTAGGAGACTTTGCAAAGCAAAAATGAATGATGATCTCAGAAAATGTACCCTTTACTACGGGGCTCAGTGGTCAATTGAAAGTATTTAAGGTCGACGCATCTCCTCTCTCCTTTCTCTGGGGAAGCTCCACGCACTACACCCACTCTCCCTGCCATTTCTACAGCTGAGAAGACTACCTTGGCTTGTGCTTTCTGAGTGCACAGCCCTCACTGCTGTGTTAGGAGTTACATTGATGGCAGTACTCCAGAGGGCTTCAGTAAGAAAAAAGAGAACAGTTTTGTCTCTGGTGCTTCAGCGTGTGTCTGAACACACACAGAGTGGCAATTGTTTCACACTACTCTGACAGGTGATATTTTAAGTGGATTATTCAATCCATCTAATCAATTAAACTAGCAAACTCCAAGAGCAACCCCCAGAATTGCCAATCCAAGAGAGTTACTCGCACAGTGGCAAAGCTCTTTGGGAAGTACCAAGAAGAAGCTAAAATAACGAGACTGGAAACCTAAACCCCAGGAGGAGATGAGTTTGTGAGTTATCCCAGTTGGTACAAATCCCACAGTGCTGCACAGTGAACTGCTAGATGTGGGATCACAAAAACCCTAAGTGGTGGATCTGTGATGAAGAAAAGCCTTTCAGTCTTTGCCGATGAGGGATTAGAGAGCAATACAAGGGAGACAAATGCCAGTTCCACCACTGAGTAACATATAATCCAGTTCATGGAGCAGAACTGGGATAGGCTCCAAAGGGACATGTCAGCCAGTCCTGTTAGCAGGAGCAGAAATGGTAAAGTTAGTTCCAGAGAGAAGAGATAAAATAGAAGAGCGGAAAGAGCAGCAAAATAAATAATTTATCTCAGTGGCAAAAAGTTGGGGTTTTTTTATGTCACATTTCCAATCTTTGAACTATTTTGGCAATGACTTCTTTGGCTTATTTGTCACTTGTCAGACAGAGAAGAACTTATTTCCATGGCAACACATTATATTAAATGTAGGAAGCAGATTCTATCTATCTCTCTCAGCATCTAAGCTTATTAAAGCTCATTAAATAGTAACCTACAGTAAGAGGGGAATAGGAACCCATACCGAAGCATCTGTTAAAGGAAAAGAAAATACACTAGTAGATCCCAACTAAAAATTGAATACTACCTACATTCAAGAGGTTGTAAACAGTATTCAAATGGATCTTTACGTGGGAGCAGCTTTCTAGGCAGGAGAAGATCTACGGGTCTGACTGGCACTCTAAGAGTAGATTGCAACATGAAGGAATGAGATGCTGAGAGACTTTGTTTCGCTCAGGAAGGAGGAAAACTACAGGAAGAGCTTTCTGAAACTGGAATCCAGGCAAAGGAGTGAAACAGAAAATAACAAGTGATCCCGGGGACTGGGATTAGCAGTAGTATGCACAAATCTCTGAGTCTTGTTTTCTTTCACAAGACCAATGTTTCTAATGTATGTGTCCCCTTTTAACCTCCACAGGAGTATTGCTGGAGTTTTCCTCTGTACTCTGTACATTGCAAGATCTTTTCAAATGTTACTACAAGAAGCTGCATGCTACTAGTTGCACAGCTGAGATTACAGACACTTCTTCTGCTATTGCAAGGGAGTATTTCCCGTTCGGATGAGTGCTCCTGGCTTGTGCTCGGTGAGCCAAAAGCCACCAGTTCTTGTGTTGCTCTTGAATCAAAAAAAACCCAAAAACTAATTACTAGCTTGCTTTGTCCACTTGGTTCATGAATGAATGAATAAAGGGCTTGTTCAAAAGAGTTCACTCTTGTTAAAAGGCAACTGAGCAAGAAAGCTAAGAGAATAAATAGAACAAAGGCCTGATTAATGTTTACAAATATCTGCAGGGTGGGGGTCAAGGAGAAGGGGCCAGGCTCTTCTTAGTGGTGCCCTGG
Organism: Actenoides lindsayi; assembly: GCA_025331215.1. Taxonomy (NCBI): domain Eukaryota; kingdom Metazoa; phylum Chordata; class Aves; order Coraciiformes; family Alcedinidae; genus Actenoides; species Actenoides lindsayi. The sequence goes on from WTSP01000419.1 coordinate 162,777, forward strand.
GATAGGACAAGAGGCAATGGTAGCAAGGTGAAACATGGGAAGTTCCACCTCAACATGAGGAGAAACTTCCCTGTGAGAGTGCCAGAGGCTGGCCCAGGCTGCCCAGAGAGGTTGTGGAGTCTCCTGCTTTGGAGGCTTTCAAGACCCCCTGGCTCTGTTCCTGTGTGGGCTGCCCTGGGTGATCCTGCTCTGGCAGGGGGGTTGGACTCGATGATCTCCAGAGG